>JASDQU010505296.1:30036-40898 GCA_032191745.1 Picea mariana | reverse complement strand
GATGTGGGATGTGTTTTCTGATGATAAGGGTTTGAACAATAGTGTTGAGTTGGCATTAGCCAACTTGGATCTTAATGAACTAGTGTTAGAGCCGATCACTTTTGATGATGGTGATCCTCTTGAGGGGTCATCCTCCAGAGTCCACGTCAACAAATGCATGGATTGCATTGGATTTAGGGGAGGAGGAGGAGGATGGAGGAGAGAGCAGTGGTAGTGATGCCAATCTTGATGATTATGACATGGAGGACTACTGACAGTCACAACTCATGAGTTATGAGATTCTTCCATCTACGGTTCTAGTATCTACCCTATGGCTATTTTGTATTTTTCATTGGCATTTCCACCTATAGTATCAGTGACTCTAACTTAGTATGTTATTTGATGTTGTAGAGGCCATTTAGAGCCTCATTGATTATGTNATGTATTTATGTTCCGATCTCTAGATATGTATTGCACTTGGTGTCGATTTGATATATACATGAGCATACTTTGGATATGTTGTCTCTAATTGTCTCTAATGCTTTGGAAACATGATTTAAAATCTTAAAAATATTTTTTTTTTCGTTAAAATTTAAATATTTTATGTACTTTTTAAAAAACCGGTTCATTGAAACCGGTTCGATCGGTTCATTACCGGTTTCGGTTGGACCCTCGACCGATTTCGGTTTTTAAAACATTGATTTGAACTTGGAAGCAAGGTTTCCATCAGTCTATCTCTTGGTGCCCCTAGCAGATGGGAGCATCGTAAAAAAGGAAGCGATCTTATGAGTGGAAGCTGGTCTAGGATGTGGTCGAAGGGTATGGGGGCGGGGGGGGGACCCGAGGGGGCGGGGGGGGGACCCGAAGGCCTCATGCATGTTTAAGGCCAAACATCTTTGGTTGGGTTACTTGAAGAAATTGGATAGAGTCTGTGGCCCTCTAAATAGACAATGGAACCACCCTTAGATTAGATCTTCATTTGTGCTCTTGTTATTGAGGGAAAACTTGATAAATGCCTTCGCCTTCCTTCTCTTTGCTCTCCTGCTCCTCATAACCCACCCAACTCTCTTTAGCTTGCACCCTCTTCCGCCCTTGAATTGCAATCACCTCCCTTAATTGGACATCGGTGCCATTACCACAAGGTCTAAACTCATTTGTCTACAGAATGCCGCATTCTCCAACGCCACAATCCAATTAAAGCTCTGTACATAGATTTTCATATTGTTGAAGCTGCAGACCCTCCATTGTCTTCTCAAACCTTGCCCTTTTTTGATGTCATTACTCTTCCTAAACCTACTACTCCATATCTTGATTTCTTGTCAACGACCACAAATTTGTCCCATCGTCTTGTTGTTCGTCTTTTTACCCACAATTGTTAGATAAAATACCAAATCACTACCATAATTTTGGATAATGGGAGTAAAAAAAAATCTCATCTCCCATGACTTTGCCGCATGCCTCTAGTTACCCACTATTGACCATGTAGCTCCATTTCATTTGGCCTGGGTACAATAGGATGGACCCTAGTTGTTAGTTAATAAACATTGTGCTATTAATTTTGCTAGTTGGCCATTTTACGACATCATTGAGTGTGACATTTCACCCCTTGCTTGTGTTGACCTCTTGAGGATTCTATACCAAAACTAGTGCCATGCTTTGTATGATGCCCATCATAATTCTTATAAACTCTTAAAGATGACAAAACTTATCAGATTACATCTTTTGTGGTGCTCTTGCTCTCTCTCTCTTATATGGCAATGTTGTTTTTTGTCAAATATTCTCAATAAATGGATGTTTGTTTGTCTGCTCTACCTTGTTAAACTCGATAACCCTTCCCACGTGCCCCCATCCGACCTATACCTCAACTCCATGTTTTCCCACATCCACTTTCTATGATATTCCTGGACAGGCCCAGATTCATGTCACTTCTCCACCCTCCTCATGCTACTTATTTTCAGATAGGGACATCAGAGAGGCCATTTGGGTGATGAACAACAACAAAGCAATAGATGAGGAAGGTTTTTAGGCAGAGTTCTTTAAGCACGGTCTTCGAGCTTTGGTTTCTCACTTGGCTGACCTCTTCAACCATGTGGTTCGTACATGTTTCCCTTCAGCTTGGTCACACCACATCATTCACCCGATACACAAATTGGGCCCCAGCTCAGATCCCAACAATTATATGACGATCATGGTGGACCATACATTCTCGAAGCTCTATGCTACGAGTCTCCATAGGAAGCTCTCTAGTGAGCTTGAGCGTAGACACCTCAGAGCTAAGGGACAGGTAGGATTCCGACCCGCTCATCGGACCATTAACCATATCTTCACCCTTCAGACCATCATTGAGGAAGCACGACATCAGTCTTCGAAAGTCTGTTGCTTCTTTGTAGATTTTCGGAAGGCTTTGGACTCAGTCCCAAGAGAAGCCTTGTTTTAGAGGCTCAGAGACATTAGCATCTCCCATAGCTTACTGACCGCCATCATGCACCTCTATGAGTCGGTCCTTGGTCGTTTCCACACAACTCAGAGGATGTTAGATTTCATTAGGAGTACCATCAGAGTTAAACAGGGCTGCCCCCTATCACCCACTTTGTTTGGGATCTATATTGATGAGTTAGAGGCCTTTCTCCACGAGTATATCCAGGACGGTGACAAGTGTCTCCTCCACCAGGTTCTGATATCCATTCTACTTTTTGCCGAAGATGTGGTCCTCCTCGTCTCATCTCTAGCAGGACTACAAAGATAGTTGGATGCCCTTGCTCTCTTCTGCGACCTTCGGCAGTTGACGGTCAACCTAGGTAAAACCAAGGTTATGATCTTCAATGGGTCAAAGTAGTCCGTAGATCTTCATTTCTTCTTCAGACGGGAGGAGATCGAGATCACCAACGCCTACACATACTTGGGAGTACAGTTTTCAGGACCCCATTTCAGTTTGCGATCGACCCTCTAGCCTCAGATTGCCAAGGGTTATGGGTCTTTAGCCCTTCTTGAGAGACAGTGTTTCCGCCACCATTTTCAGGACCAGGGATAATTTAAGGATGGAAATTTATATTAAAATGTAGAAACCTGGGCTAATCTTACTAGTCCTTAATATGCAAAATGTAAAATATTTGGTGATACTTTTGTAAAAATATTCAAATTTCTAAGGGTTTTATATAGTTTCTATAAATTTTTGGCGATTTTTAAGGGAAAATAATTTTATTCTATGGAATTTGGGCGAATCTTTTTTAGAAAAAATGGAAATTGGTGAATCGTTTTTTGGGAAAAACCATGGAAAATTAGCCCATTTGCGAAATTTAGCCCCTAAAATCATATATGTTCAAGACATCTCATCCAAGATGTCTCTTATGGACTCCCTTATCCGACCCACTGTTCTATATGGCTCAGAGATCTGGGGGCCTTCCTTACTGGAGTCTGATTGGGCATCGGTTGAGAGAGTCCAGACTCTCCTCCTCTGACGCATCATTAGATGCAAGCAAACAGTCCTTCATCACATCATCCTAGCAGAGTTTGGGGTTCGACCCTTCCGACTTGAGACAGCGTTCGGACTGGTCTCTTTCCTACATCGCATTCGAGGCTTTGTCGACTCAGCGATGGGGTGAGACTGATACTTGTACTTGGCTTACTGCTCTTATGAGACTATTGCCCTCTCTAGCCCATTGAGTTAGGCCCGAGGTTGGTTTGTTGGGGTTTAAGATCTTTTAGGGTCAGTGGGCATTCAGATTGATCGCCTCCCTCTGTTTCGATATTCCTTGGATGCACTTGGACATCTCCTACCGACCAGGCAGGTGTTGAACAAGATCATCATAGATGACATTTATAGGTAGTTTATCCAAACCACTTGGGTTAACCCCCCCGACGGATTACGTCCAAAGATGGCCTTTTACGCTGAGCACTTCTTGGAGATTAGGGATGGGCTCATTGTTCGACCACGATATACATTTCGGCACTGGGTACATGCTCTTCGCATTCCTCTAGGCCAACTTAGAGTCTACTCTCATAAACTTCGGGCAGAGACATACCACCATATCGATCGACTAGATAAGATTTATCAGCTATGCCAGTCATAGGAGGTCAGGGGCACTTCATCTTCCAGTGCCCCATTTATTATGAGATTAGGGGGCGGTTTCATTGCTTATTCAGGGGGGCTCAGACCCTTACGTGCTTCTTCAGGTATTCGAATCAACGGTCTTTAACATTATACATACAGGAGGCCCTCAAGCTCCGAGCCCATAGTCTTCAGCCTCCTATGAGATTGGACCCCATTCGGAGGATCACCTCCTCCTTCTCGGTGCTACCCTCAGGAAGGGGCACTAAGAAACAAACAGACAGACACCAGCGCAGTCTCGGTTTCAGATTAGTTCGGACCCGTGGGACCTTCCCTCTCTCGAGATTTCAGCGACATTGCCAGACCAAATTCCCTTCTAGGGGACGGGTGAGATCCCCCAGATCTCGTCGGTGCACTACCTCTATCATCGAACAACGCAACAAATGATCTAGACACCCCACCAGTCCCCCCTCGGGACACCCGATTATATGTAGTTTTCTTCATTTAGCGTCGGATGGTAGGAGAGATGGATCCATTCCATGACAAATCTATTTCCTTTCTTCTGTTTCCTCTTGCCTTTAGACCTTCTCCTACGATGCACCCCATCATCCAAGAAGGTATAGGGGCTTGAGGTCGAGGGTTTTTCATGCCTCGGGATAGTTTTTACCTTTTACAACTCTACCTTATTGCACTTTACTTTCTTCCTATTGCCTTTTTATAGGAGACCTTTTGGTACTCCTGCATTGTATTGACATTATTGTACTCAACAGTCCCTTTGACCTACTTTTGTGGTCATTAATTGGGCATTAATAAAATTATCTTATCTTATCTTCCTCCCGAGGTCCTTCCTCCTATTAGCTGAATCCAACATTCCATTGAACCAGTGCCTGGGGCTTCTCTTCCCAATGCCCCTACTTACCGCCTTGCTCCCCATGATGCCATTGAAATTGAACATCAACTTAAACCCTTCTGGAATCCGGTCATATTCAACCTAGCTCCTCCTCTTGTGGCTCCCCTGTTGATATTATGGTAGCTGCAGGAGGTATTTACCTCCACGTGTAAACCTGATGAGAATAGAATATTTCGGGAAGCAAGAAGAAACCCTAATTGATTGCTTAATAACCCTAGAAGACAAGTCGGGTCAAGGGAATGACTTGTATTAGGTTATTAGCCTCCAAGAGAAGAAGTCGGCTAAAGGAAATAATATATACTAAAGAATTAGTACCCAGAATGAGAAGTCGGCCCAAGCAGTCTGCCAGATTTAGTATAAATACAGGAGGCTAGTGTTCATTCCGACAGGCATTCTCAGAATTGCAGAGCTCACTTGTGCGCACTGCAGTTAGCTAGTTTTGTGCGCAAGTTTGGAGGAGAGCTGTCGTTGCAGCTGCTGCAGCGAGCAGATTATGTTTTGGCTTGGACTATCTCTTGGTTATGGCTTGGACTATCTGATCAGCTCTTGTTTGGTGTGCTATCCTTGGAGAAAGGTGCGCTACCCTTTGTTTGGCTATCTAGCCTAGGGTTTGTTTCCAGAATAATTCTCTGTCAAGGTTAAGGTGCTCGGAGGGTGGCTTCGGCCTATGGTTGGGTGATAATAGTGATATTGTCGATGGTAAAACGAGCACATCCATTATATTCTAACATCCCCAACCTTCATTACTCCCAAAATGGAGACCAACTAATGGCGTTTAGTCACTTCTTACCATGCTCTCAACAAAGCCACCGTTAAGAATCGCTACACTTTTCCATGAATTGATGACCTCCTCGACCATGTGAAGCATGCTAGGTTCTTGACAAAGTTGGACTTGACTGTAGGCTATCACCAACTGCGCATGAATCCCAATGACACTTGGAAAACAACATTCAATACAAAGTTTGGTTTATATGAATGGCTCGTTATGCCTTTCGGGCTCACCAATGCCTTTGCTACTTTTATGAGGTCGATTAATGATATTTTTCGTCCCTACTTGGGTTGTTTTGTGGTGTCATTACATTCTGGAAACTATTCTTCATATTGATCTTCACCATTTGGTTTTCATCAATTCTCAGACTAAGGTTCAAGGGCAACGCCATCTCAAATTGGTGTCCTACATACAGTAGTTCCATCTAGTGATCGAATTTAAAAAGGGTAGCTCCAATTGAGTGGGCTACATTACACATGACAAAGAGTTTTATGCTTTTATGAAATATTTAAAGTAGTGGTGTCATTACATCTTGGAAACTATTCTTCATATTGATCATCACCCTTTGATTTTCATCAATTCTCAAACTAAGATTCAAGAGCAACGCCATCTCAGATGGGTGTCCTCCACACAACAATTCCATCTAGTGATGAAGTGCAAAAAAGGTAGCTTGAATCGAGTGGTTGATATGTTGAGTTGGTCTCTTGCTCAAGTATTAGATATTTTGAATGTCATTGTGTTGCATATGAAGGCTGAAAACTCTTATATGCTTCAAATCCTTTCTTTGGTCCAGTTTGGTATGTAGTCCATCATCCCACATAAATCAACTAGACTTCATTTTTGGATTATTCAGTTCGTGATGGTTGGTTATATCACCTCAATCGACATTGTGTCCCTTAGACTCTAGTCCACTTACTGCTTATTCTTGAAGCCCATGCCTCCTCATATGAAGATCATTTTGGCAAGTTAAAAACATGCCAACACTTACAATGCTGTTTCTTTTGGCCTTCTATGCAATGCCAAGTCGAGGCTTTCATTTGCTAATGCTCTGTATGTAGCACCAACAAACCATCCAATCACAAACAAGGCCTGCATCAACCTTTGCCAGTTTCCTCCTGGACTTGGGAATTCATATCTATGAACTTTATGAGTGGATTGCCCATGACACTTAGGAATCATGATTATGTTCTGGTAGTAATTTGTCGTTTCTCCAAGATGGCTCTCTTTATTCCTTGCATAAAGACTACTTTTGCCCAACAAACAACTGAATTCCTTTTCTCTCATGTCTGGTCACTCTTTGGTCTGCCGCTCAACATTGTTTTTGACAAGGACTCATGTTTCCTTGGCACATTCTGGATGATGCTATGGCAGTTATTAGGCTATCAACTTCGTTTCTCTACAACGTTCCACCCACAGATTGATGGACATACGGAAGTGGTTAACTGTAGCTAGGTTCATGTGCTTTGCATCTATTACACCAAGAAAAAATAGTGGGGGTACTGGTCTTGCCCTTTCGCTGAGTCGGTTAAGCCCCGGATGCCATGTAGAAAAGAGACCAAACTGAATACTATCTCAAGATGGAAGGGCCGAGCCCCAAACTTTGCTAGGATGATGTGATGAGGAACTATCTGCTTGCATCTAATGATGCGTCGGAGAAGAAGGGTTTGGACTCTCTCAATTGAGGCCCAATTAGACTCTAGTAAGGAAGGTCCCCAGATCTATGAGCCATAGAGAACATTGGGTCGGATAGGGGAGTCCATGAAATACATCTTGGATGAGATGTCCTGAAAATGGTGGCGGAAACACTGTCTCTTGAGAAGGGCTAAAGACCCATAACCCTTGGCAATTTGAGGCTGGAGGGCCAATCGATCACAAACTGAAATGGGGTCCTGAAAAACGTACTCCCAAGTACGTGTAGGTGTTGGTGATCTTGATCTCCTCCTCTCTGAAGAAGAAGTGAAGGTCTACGAACTTCTTCACCTCGTTGAAGATCATAACCTCGGTTTTACCCAGGTTGACCGTCAACTGTTGAAGGTCGCAAAAGAGAGCTAGGGAATCCAACTATCTTTGTAATCCCGGTGGAGACGAGGCTAGAAGGACCACATCATCGACAAAAAGCAAGATGGATATCAGAACCTGGTGGAGGAGACACCCGTCACTGTCCTGGATATGCTCGTGGAGAAAGGCCTCTAGCTCATCAATATAAATCCCAAATAGTGTGGGGAACAAGGGGCAACCCTGTTTAGCTTCGATGGTACTCTTGATGAGATCTGACATCTCGTGAACTGTGCGGAGGCGACCAAGAACCGACTCATAGAGGCACATGATGACAGTCAATAAGGTATGTGAGATGCCAATGTCTCTGAGCCTCTAGAACAAGGCTTCTCTCGAGACGGAGTCGAACGCCTTCCGAAAATCTACAAAGCAACAGTAGACTTTCGAAGACCGATGTCGTGCCTCTTCAGTAATGGCCTGGAGGGTAAAGATGTGATCAATGGTTTGGTGAGCGGGTCGGAATCATGCTTGTCCCTTAGCTCTGAGGTGTCTACATTCCATCTCACTAGAGAGCTTCCTATGGAGAGCTGTAGCATAGAGCTTCAAGAATGTATGGCCCACCATGTTCGTCTTGTAATTGTTGGGTTTCGAGTTGGGTCCCGGTTTGTGTATTGGGTGAATGATGTGATGTGACCAAGCCGAAGGAAAACCTGTATGAACCGTATGGTTGAAGATATCAGCCAAGTGAGAAACCAAAGCATAAAGATCGTGTTTAAAGAACTCTGCCCAAAAACCTTCCTCATCTGCTGCCTTGCCGTCGTTGAGGTGAAAGTGGGCCTGCCTGTCCGTGTCCTTAGGTTTACCCCTTTGGAGAGGTTGGGACTTTTCTTCTAGGAAGAATCCAAGATATAACAACTCCATTCTCACCTTACGTGGCAAACCTATATGTACTTGGTTTATTTATATTTTTGATCATATTATAATGCTTTTGACTTTGAAATTCGAAAGTATTAGCCAATTATTGTTGCTCTAATCTTTTCATCCCACCTTACAACAAAATTATACACACATGGGAAATTGGGACAAAGTTGAACCAGACAAGGGAATCAAAATTTTGTCGAGTTTATATATTAAAGAGACGATGTTTATAAAGCATGCATGTTTAATTCATCCAACAGCGACTGAGCATGGTTGTTTCAATTAGTTCAAAATTTCCACCATCGAGTTGTGCACATAGCAAAGAGTCTGTTATCTTCTATTCTTGCATCCTCATGCATATTGTAAACAACCAATACTGTTTGCTATAATATGGCTCGTTACACCTTGTCTGCTGCATTGGATCCCAACAAACTCAAACATAGAAGACACATGAAGAGGAAGAATTTATTAATAATAGAAACAAATAGTTGAGAAGCTCCTGGAAGCTGCCAATGTTCTCTCAACTCATCTGAAAGGGTCAACTAGCCTTCTCTCCCATATAATTCAGAAGTTATGATTATGAGGAAGTTTAGGCATGTGAACTGCTCAGATAAGTAATATCAAATTATGAGAATGCATTAAATATTTAGATATTAGGAATTTTAGTTCTATTGTCCCTTGTCCCACAACCAAGGGGGTTTCATATGTCAATTTGACATCTGGCTAGGCCTTGACCTTAAATTAGATATTATTATTATTAATATTTGCGAATTTTGTTTGGATAGTTGTGTATGTGACAAGTGTGCTACTCATTAATGATTAATGTTATTGCTAGCTATATCCTCTTTTACTATTTTATTTTATCACTTTTGTTTGTATAAACTTGAGTTCAAAATATTTTAATGAAATAAAAATGTTATCAAATCACATGTCATGATCAATACTTTTTAATATTTTATAGCATACTTTATTATTGGTCAACAGTCATGAATTTAATTGTTCCATATTTGATATTGAAATTATTTTGTTTTTTCCTTCCCACACTATATGATTTATAAGTATTGTTGACAGAAATTTAGCTCCTTTATTCTATTATATTTTGTGTGACTTTAGCTTTATTTTTTTCCCTAGGCAATGATAATATCGAGGCCGCTGTCAATTGGGTGGTGGAAAATGAAAATGATCCAGAGATTGATCACATGCCCATGGTAACGTTTTATTTCATTTTATGCTTACTTTGGGGGTTAAAGATCATATATTAACTAGTTTTTATAAGTAGAAAATTACATATGTTAACCCTTGCAAKCAATTAGCATGTTTGTACTTAACTGAATATGRTAATAGTAGTTTTAGAGGTAAATGGTTAAATAGCCCTTGAATAGCCCTTGCTTCTATGGCCAAAGTATGTTCTTATGGAACTGTGTCTTTTTTTTTGGGAAAATATATCGTATATTTTATTATGAATCAGGATACATGTACATCAAGAATGACATGTTATGGTACCGGATGGCAGTCACATGAGTTACCTCCTCCCTACATAAGCAAGGAGAGCTAGTGTCTGCTTTGGCTACGAGCTCAAGAATTTCTACATCTTTCCATTTTTTTTGTAAGTTAGCAGTTCTATTCTATTGATAATGTACAGTAAGCATTACAGCCATATACCTCAGCCACCTGCCACCCGGGAAACCAGGTTTGCTGAGGGTCAAAAGATAACCAGTGATTGACTTAATGTTCTTGTCAGCCTTAAAGATAGTGTCTTGGCTAGACAGAAAAGTCTTATGATGTACTAAGCCTGATACTAGAGAGTGCATATAACCTGAATGAAACCAGTCTGAGAGAACATGATTTTATAGACTGCTAAGCCTGAAAACGAAAATTAAACTAGAAATAGGCTGAGAATAATTAGGGGTCTGAGTCTTCATCAATGTTAATGATCCTTGTGTCCAGCACACCTGCCTCAGGATCAGCCCTCTTATCCTCATGGGTGTCTGGTTCCTCCTTGGCTTTAAAACCACCAGAGGCAGAAAATAGATGATCCCAATGCTTTGCATCAGCTCCAAATTCTTGACAATTCGTGCTTCCATCAGGTATATTTTCCCGGCCATGTGAGCTTCCATCTGAACTATACTCTGCAGGATGTCTTGGGTCTGATACCCCTTGGCTTCTAGAGAATACACCACCATACCTTTCACCTGCCAATACAGTTCCAAAATTCGAGCATATTTGGTTTCTCAACCTCTAGT
>JASDQU010505296.1:1600-20920 GCA_032191745.1 Picea mariana | reverse complement strand
AAGAAGTCGACTAAAGAAAATAATATATACTAAAGAATTAGTACCCAGAATGAGAAGTCGGCCCAGGCAGTCTGCCAGATTTAGTATAAACACAGGAGGCCAGTGTTCATTCCGGCAGGCATTCTCAAAATTGCAGAGCTCACTTGTGCGCACTGCAATTAGCTAGTTTTGTGTGCAAGTTTGGAGGAGCGTTGTCGTTGCAGCTGCTGCAGCTAGCAGAGTACGTTTTAGCTTGGACTATCTCTTGGTTATGGTTTGGACTATCTGATCAGCTCTTGTTTGGTGTGCTATCCTTGGAGAAAGGTGCGCTACCCTTTGTTTGCCTATCTACCCCAAGGTTTGCTTCCGGAATGATTCTCTGTCAAGGTTAAGGTGCTCGGAGGGTGGCTTCGGCCTATGGTTGGGTGATAATAGTGATATTGTCGATGGTAAAACGAGCACATCCATTATATTCTAACATCCCCAACCTTCATTACTCCCAAAATGGAGACCAACTAATGGCGTTTAGTCACTTCTTACCATGCTCTCAACAAAGCCACCRTTAAGAATCGCTACACTTTTCCATGAATTGATGACCTCCTYGACCATGTGAAGCATGCYARGTTCTTGACAAAGTTGGACTTGACTRTWSGCTATCACCAACTGCVCATGAAWCCCAATGACACTTGGAAAACAACATTCAATACAAAGTTTGGTTTATATGAATGGCTCGTTATGCCTTTCGGGYTCACCAATGCCCTTGCTACTTTTATGAGGTCGATTAATGATATTTTTCGTCCCTACTTGGGTTGTTTTGTGGTGTCATTACATCCCGGAAACTATTCTTCATATTGATCTTCACCATTTGATTTTCATCAATTCTCAGACTAAGATTCAAGAGCAACGCCATCTCAAATTGGTGTCCTACATACAGTAGTTCCATCGAGTGATCTAATGCAAAAAGGGTAGCTCCAATTGAGTGGGCTACATTACACATGACAAAGAGTTTTATGCCTTTATGAAAGCTTTAAAGTAGTGGTGTCATTACATCTTGGAAACTATTCTTCATATTGATCATCACCCTTTGATTTTCATCAATTCTCAAACTAAGATTCAAGAGCAACGCCATCTCAGATGGGTGTCCTCCACACAACAATTCCATCTAGTGATGAAGTGCAAAAAAGGTAGCTCGAATCGAGTGGTTGATATGCTGAGTCGGTCTCCTGCTCAAGTATTAGATATTTTGAATGTCATTGTGTTGCATATGAAGGCTGGAAACTCTTATATGCTTCAAATCCTTTCTTTGGTCCAATTTGGTATGTAGTCCATCATACCACATAAATCAACTAGACTCCGTTTTTGGATTATTCAGTTCGTGATGGTTGGTTATATCATCTCAATCGGCATTGTGTCCCTTAGACTCTAGTCCACTTACTGCTTATTCTCGAAGCCCATGCCAACACTTACAATGTTGTTTCTTCTGGCCTTCTATGCAATGCCATGTCGAGGCTTTCATTTGCTAATGCTCTTTATGTAGCACCAACAAACCATCCAATCGCAAACAAGGCCTTCATCAACCTTTGCCAGTTTCCTCCCGGACTTGGGAATTCATATCTATGAACTTTATGAGTGGATTGCCCATGACACTTAGGAATCATGACTATGTTCTGGTAGTAATTTGTCATTTCTCAAAGATGTCTCTCTTTATTCCTTGCATAAAGACTAATTCTTCCCAACAAACAACTGAATTCCTTTTCTCTCATGTCTGGTCACTCTTTGGTCTGCCACTGAACATTGTTTTTGACAAGGACTCATGTTTCCTTGGCACATTCTGGATGATGCTATGGCACTTATTAGGCTAACAACTTCGTTTCTCTACAACGTTCCACCCACAGATTGACGAACATACGAAAGTGGTTAATTGTAGCGAGACCAAACTGAATACTATCTCAAGCTGGAAGGGTCGAGCCCCAAAATTTGCTACGATGATGTGATGAGGAACTGTCTTCTTGCATCTAATGATGTGTCGGAGAAGATGGGTTTGAACTCTCTCAATTGAGGCCCAATTAGACTCTAGTAAGGAAGGCCCCCAGAGTTATGAGCCATAGAGAACATTGGGTCGGATCGGGGAGTCCATGAAATACATCTTGGATGAGATGTCCTAAAACTGGTGGCGGAAACACTGTCTCTTGAGAAGGGCTAAAGACCCATAACCCTTGGCAATATGAGGCTGGAGGGCCAATCGATCACAAACTGAAATGGGGTCCTAAAAAACATACTCCCAAGTACGTGTAGGTGTTGGTGATCTCGATCTCCTCCCCTCTGAAGAAGTGAAGGTCTACAAAATTCTTCACCTTGTTGAAGATCATAACCTTGGTTTTACCTAGGTTGACCGTCAACTGCTGAAGGTCGCAAAAGAGAGCTAGGGAATCCAACTATCTTTGTAATCCTGGTGGAGACGAGGCTAGAAGGACCACATCATCGACAAAAAGCAAGATGGATATTAGAACCTGGTGGAGGAGACACCCATCACTGTTCTGGATATGCTCGTGGAGAAATGCCTCTAGCTCATCAATATAAATCCCAAATAGTGTGGGGAACAAGGGGCAACTTTGTTTAACTTTGATGGTACTCTTGATGAGATCTAACATCCCGTGAACTGTGCGGAGGCAACCGAGAACCGACTCATAGAGGCACATGATGGCAGTCAATAAGGTATGGGAGATGCCAATGTCTCTGAGCCTCTAGAACAAGGCTTCTCTCGGGACGTAGTCAAAAGCCTTCTGAAAATCTACAAAGCAACAGTAGACTTTCAAAGACCGATGTCGTGCCTCTTCAGTAATGGCTTGGAGGGTAAAGATGTGATCAATGGTTTGGTGAGCGGGTCGGAATCATGATTGTCCCTTAGCTTTGAGGTGTCTACACTCCATCTCACTAGAGAGCTTCCTATGGAGAGCTGTAGCATAGAGCTTCGATAATGTATGGCCCACCATGATCGTCGTGTAATTGTTGGGTTTCTGATGGCTACGCATTGAAGATGTTGGCATATTCTTAGTCGTCCTCCAAAATCAATGAATCAGATTTATTGTTCATAACTTCCTTGCATTTATGAACGCATCGGTTAACATGTTTGCTTTTTTACATTTACCTAATCACATTAAAAAATTACTGTAAGGATATATAATTTCCACGTTTAAATGATTAATTAATATATGTGCATGCCACGTTTATATCATTAAGAAACACTTCACATGTACGCATTCGTTTTTAAATGACTATTTGATGCCACGACCTGGACACATTCCTTTCTGATGTTTAAACTGCCCTCTGATGCCACGACACATTCTGTGAGCGTTTAACCTCCAACGCACGTTTTTCCCATTTAAATAATTACCAATTTGAAGACAACCGTTGCCAATTTAGAAACAGACCCATTTTCCATGCATTCTGTGAGAAAGAAGGAGAATGAATGAATACCAAAAACTCGCACAATGGTCGAACCCCTCTTCAACATCTGAAACATGATTAAAAAAATCGTGCTTCCATCAGGTATATTTTCCCGGCCATGTGAGCTTCCATCTGAACTATACTCTGCAGGATGTCTTGGGTTTGATACCCCTTAGCTTCTAGAGAATACACCACCATACCTTTCACCTACCAATACAGTTCCAAAATTCGAGCATATTTGGTTTCTCAACCTCTAGTATGACCTGGATCAGAGAGCCAAGGCTGGACCTCCACATCAACCAGGACATTGTGGATTTGTCCATGATCTTCCTGAACTCTGTCCTCAATTTCTGCAACCTTGCCACGAGCCTCATCTGAGAATGTAAGGTGATAAACCTTAGCAGCATGCCTGACCAGAGCCATCTTCTTCTGCTAGGGGCACGACATTAGTCTTCGAAAGTCTGTTGCTTCTTTGTAGATTTTCAAAAGGCTTTTAACTCTGTCCCAAGAGAAGCCCTGTTCCAGAGGCTCAGAGACATTAGCATCTCCCATGGCTTACTGACTGCCATCATGCGCCTTTATGAGTCGGTCCTTGGTCGTTCCACACAACTCACAGTATGTTAGATTTCATTAGGAGTACCATCAGAGTTAAACAGGGCTGCCCCCTATCACCCACCTTGTTTGGGATCTATATTGATGAGTTAGAGGCCTTTCTCCACGAGCATATCCAGGACGGTGACGAGTGTCTCCTCCACCAGGTTCTGATATCCATCCTACTTTTTGCCGATGACGTGGTCCTCCTCGTCTCATCTCTAGCAGGACTACAAAGATAGTTGGATGCTCTTGCTCTCTTCTGTGACCTTCGGCAGTTGACAGTCAACCTGGGTAAAACCAAGGTTATGATCTTAAATGGGTCAAAGAAGCCCGTAGATCTTCATTTCTTCTTCAGACGGAAGGAGATCGAGATCACCAACGCCTACACATACTTGGGAGTACAGTTTTCAGGACCCCATTTCTGTTTGCGATCGACCCTCCAGCCTCAGATTGCCAAGGGTTATGGGTCTTTAGCCCTTCTCGAGAGACGGTGTTTCCGCCACCATTTTCAGTGCCAGAGATAATTTTAAGGATGGGAATTTATATTAAAATGTAGAAACCTGCGCTAACCTTACTAGTCCTTAATATGCAAAATGTAAAATATTTGGTGATACTTTTGTAAAAATATTCAAATTTCCAAGGATTTTACATAGTTTCTATAAATTTTTGTCGATTTTTAAGGGAAAATAATTTTATTCTATGGAATTTGGGTGAATCTTTTTTAGAAAAAATGGAAATTGGTGAATCGTTTTTTGGGAAAAACCATGGAAAATTAGCCCATTTGCGAAATTTAGCCCCTAAAATCATATATGTTCAAGACTTTTCATCTAAGATGTCTCTTATGGACTCCCTTATCCGATCCACTGTTCTATATGGCTCAGAGATCTGGGGGCCTTCTTACTGGAGTCTGATTGTGCATCGGTTGAGAGATTCCAGACCCTCCTCCTCCGACGCATCATTAGATGCAAGCAGACAGTTCCTCATCACATCATCCTAACAGAGTTTGGGGTTCGACCCTTCCGACTTGAGACAGTGTTCGGACTGGTCTCTTTCCTACATCGCATTTGAGGCTTTGTCGACTCAGCGATGGGGTGAGACTGATACTTGTACTTGGCTTACTGCTCTTATGAGACTATTGCCCTCTCTAGCCCATCGAGTTAGGCCCGAGGTTGGTTTGCAGGGGTTTAAGATCTTTTAGGGTCAGTGGGCATTCAGATTGATCGCCTCCCTCTGTTTCGGTATTCCTTGGATGCACCTGGCCATCTCCTACCGACCAGGCAGGTATTCAACAAGATCATCATAGATGCCATTTATAGGTAGTTTATCCAAACCACTTGGGTTAACCCCCCGACGGATTATGTCCAAAGATGGCCTTTTACGCTGAGAACTTCTTGGAGATTAGGGATGGGCTCATTGTTCGACCACGATATACATTTCGGCACTGGGTACATGTTCTTCGCATTCGTCTAGGCCAACTTAGAGTTGGCTCTCATAAACTTCGGGCAGGGACATACCACAAGATCGATCGACTAGACAAGATTTATCAGCTATGCCAGTCATAGGAGGTCAGGGGCACTGCATCTTCCAATGCCCCATTTATTATGAGATCATCGGGCAGTTTCATTGCTTATTCAGGGGGGCTCAGACACTTACAGCCTTCTTCAGGTATTCGAATCAACGGTCTTTAACATTATACATACAAGAGGCCCTCAGATTCCGAGCCCATTGTCTTCAGCCTCCTACGAGACCAGACCCCATCCGAAGGATCACCTCCTCCTTCTCGGTGCTACCATCAAGAAGGGGCACTAAGAAACAAACAGACACCAGCGCAGTCTCGGTTTCTAGATTAGTTCGGACCCGTGGGACCTTCCCTCTCTCGAGATTTCAGCGACATTGCCAGACCAAATTCCTTCCTAGGGGACGGGTGATTTCCCCCAGACCTCGTCGGTGTAGTACCTCTATCATCCAACAACGCAACAAATGATCTAGACACCCCACCAGTCCCCCACTCGGGACACCCGATTATACGTAGTTTTCTTCATTTAGCGTCGGATGGTAGGAGAGATGGATCCATTCCATGACAAATCTATTTCCTTTCTTCTGTTTCCTCTTGCCTTTAGACCTTCTCCTACGATGCACCCCATCATCCAAGAAGGTATAGGAGCTCGAGGTCGAGGGTTTTTCATGCCTCGGGATAGTTTTTACCTTTTACAACTCTACCTTATTGCACTTTACTTTCTTTCTATTGCCTTTTTATAGGAGACCTTTTGGTACTCCTACATTGTATTGACATCATTGTACTCAACAGTCCCTTTGACCTACTTTTGTGGCCATTAATTGGGCATTTATAAAATTATCTTATCTTATCTTCCTCCCGAGGTCCTTCCTCCTGTTAGCTGAATCCAACATTCCATTGAACCAGTGCCTGGGGCTTCTCTTCCCAATGCCCCTACTTACCGTCTTGCTCCCCATGATGCCATTGAAATTGAACATCAAATTAAACCCTTCTTGAATACGGTCATATTCAACCTAGCTCCTCCTCTTGTGGCTCCCCTGTTGATATTATGGTAGCTGCGGGAGGTATTTACCTCCACGTGTAAACCTGACGAGAATAGAATATTCCGAGAAGCAAGAAGAAACACTAATTGATTGCTTAATAACCCTAGAAGACAAGTCGACTCAAGGGAATGACTTGTATTAGGTTATTAGCCTCCAAGAGAAGAAGTCGACTAAAGGAAATAATATATACTAAAGAATTAGTACCCAGAATGAGAAGTCGGCCCAGGCAATCTGCCAGATTTAGTATAAACACAGGAGGCCAGTGTTCATTCCGGTAGGCATTCTCAAAATTGCAGAGCTCACTTGTGCACACTACAGTTAGCTAGTTCTGTGTGCAAGTTTGGAGGAGAGTTGTCGTTGCAACTGTTGCAGCTAGCAGATTACGTTTTGGCTTGGACTATCTCTTGGTTATGGTTTGGACTATCTGATCAGCTCTTGTTTGGTGTGGTATCCTTGGAGAAAGGTGTGCTACCCTTTGTTTGGCTATCTAGGCCAGGGTTTGCTTCCGGAATGATTCTCTATCAAGGTTAAGGTGCTCGGAGGGTGGCTTCGGCCTATGGTTGGGTGATAATAGTGATATTGTCGATGGTAAAACGAGAAAATCCATTATATTCTAACATCCCCAACCTTCATTACTCCCAAAATGGAGACCAACTAATGGCGTTTAGTCACTTCTTACCATGCTCTCAACAAAGCCACCGTTAAGAATCGCTACACTTTTCCATGAATTGATGACCTCCTCGACCATGTGAAGCATGCCAGGTTCTTGACAAAGTTGGACTTGACTATTCGCTATCACCAACTGCACATGAAACCCAATGACACTTGGAAAACAACATTCAATACAAAGTTTGGTTTATATGAATGGCTCGTTATGCCTTTCGGGCTCACCAATGCCCTTGCTACTTTTATGAGGTCGATTAATGATATTTTTCGTCCCTACTTGGGTTGTTTTGTGGTGTCATTACATCCCGGAAACTATTCTTCATATTGATCTTCACCATTTGATTTTCATCAATTCTCAGACTAAGATTCAAGAGCAACGCCATCTCAAATTGGTGTCCTACATACAGTAGTTCCATCTAGTGATCGAATGCAAAAAGGGTAGCTCCAATTGAGTGGGCTACATTACACATGACAAAGAGTTTTATGCTTTTATGAAAGCTTTAAAGTAGTGGTGTCATTACATCTTGGAAACTATTCTTCATATTGATCATCACCGTTTGATTTTCATCAATTCTCAAACTAAGATTCAAGAAAAACGCCATCTCAGATGGGTGTCCTCCACACAACAATTCCATATAGTGATGAAGTGCAAAAAAGCTAGCTCGAATCGAGTGGTTGATATGTTGAGTCAGTGTCCTGCTCAAGTATTAGATATTTTGAATGTCATTGTGTTACATATGAAGGCTGGAAACTCTTATATGCTTCAAATCCTTTCTTCATCAACCTTTGCCAGTTTCCTCCCGGACTTGGGAATTCATATCTATGAACTTTATGAGTGGATTGCCCATGACACTTAGGAATCATGACTATGTTTTGGTAGTAATTTGTCGTTTCTCCAAGATGGCTCTCTTTATTCCTTGCATAAAGACTAATTCTGCCCAACAAACAACTGAATTCCTTTTCTCTCATGTCTGGTCACTCTTTGGTCTGCCACTCAACATTGTTTTTGACAAGGACTCATGTTTCCTTGGCACATTCTGGATGATGCTATGGCACTTATTAGGCTAACAACTTCGTTTCTCTACAACGTTCCACCCACAGATTGATGGACATAAGGAAGTGGTTAACTGTAGCTAGGTTCATGTGCTTTGCATCTATTACACCAAAAACAAATAGTGGGGGTACTGGTCTTGCCCCTTTGCTGAGTCGGCTAAGCCCCGGATGCCATGTAGAAAAGAGACCAAACTGAATACTATCTCAAGCTGGAAGGGCTGAGCCCCAAACTTTGCTAGGATGATGTGATGAGGAATTGTCTACTTGCATCTAATGATGCGTCGGAGAAGAAGGGTTTGGACTCTCTCAATTGAGGCCCAATTAGACTCTAGTAAGGAAGGCCCGCAGATTTATGAGCCATAGAGAACATTGGGTCGGATAGGGGAGTCCATGAAATACATCTTGGATGAGATGTCCTGAAAATGGTGGCGGAAACGTTGTCTCTTGAGAAGGGCTAAAGACCCATAACCCTTGGCAATATGAGGTTGGGGGGCCAATCGATCACAAACTGAAATGGGGTCCTAAAAAACGTACTCCCAAGTACGTGTAGGTGTTGGTGATCTCCATCTCCTCCCCTCTGAAGAAGAAGTGAAGGTCTACGAACTTCTTCACCTTGTTGAAGATCATAACCTTGGTTTTACCTAGGTTGATCGTCAACTGCTGAAGGTCGCAAAAGAGAGCTAGGGAATCCAACTATCATTGTAATCCTGGTGGAGACGAGGCTAGAAGGACCACATCATCGACAAAAAGCAAGATGGATATTAGAACCTGGTGGAGGAGACACCCATCACTGTTCTGGATATGCTCGTGGAGAAAGGCCTCTAGCTCATCCATATAAATCCCAAATAGTGTGGGGAACAAGGGGCAGCCCTCTTTAACTTTGATGGTACTCTTGATGAGATCTGACATCCCGTGAACTGTGCGGAGGTGACCAAGAACCGACTCATAGAGGCACATGATGGCAGTCAATACGGTATGGTAGATGCCAATGTCTTTGAGCCTCTAGAACAAGGCTTCTCTCGAGAGGTAGTCAAAAGCCTTCTGAAAATCTACAAAGCAACAGTAGACTTTCGAAGACCGATGTCGTGCCTCTTCAGTAATGGCTTGGAGGGTAAAGATGTGATCAATGGTTTGGTCAGCGGGTCAGAATCATGCTTGTCCCTTAGCTTTGAGGTGTCTACACTCCATCTCACTAGAGAGCTTCCTATGGAGAGTTGTAGCATAGAGCTTCGAGAATGTATGGCCCACCATGATCGTCCTGTAATTGTTGGGTTTCAAGTTAGGTCCCGGTTTGTGTATTGGGTGAATGATGTGATGTGACCAAGCCGAAGGAAAACCTGTATGATCCGCATGGTTGAAGATATCAGCCAAGTGAGAAACCAAAGCATGAAGATCGTGTCTAAAGAACTCTGCCCAAAAACCTTCCTCATCTGCTGCCTTGCTGTCGTTGAGGTGAAAGTGGGCCTGCCTGTCCATGTCCTTAGGTTTACCCCTTTGGAGAGGTTGGGACTTTTCTTCTAGGAAGAATCCAAGATATAACAACTCCATTCTCACCTTACGTGGCAAACTTATATGTACTTGGTTTATTTATATTTTTGATCATATTATAATGCTTTTGACTTTGAAGTTCGAAAGTATTAGCCAATTATTGGTTCTCTAATCTTTTCATCCCACCTTACAACAAAATTATACACACAATGGAAATTGGGACAAAGTTGAACCAGACAAGGGAATCGAAATTTTGTCCAGTTTATATATTAAAGAGAAGATGTTTATAAAGCATGCATGTTTAATTCATCAAACAAAGACTGAGCATGGTTGTTTCAATTAGTTCAAAATTTCCACCATTGAGTTGTGCACATAGCAAAGAGTCTGTTATCTTCTATTCTTGCATCCTCATGCATATTGTAAACAACCAATACTGTTTGCTATAATATGGCTCGTCACACCTCGTCTGCTGCATTGGATCCCAACAAACTCAAACATAGAAGACACATGAAGAGGAAGAATTTATTAATAATAGAAACAAATACTTGAGAAGCTCCTGGGAGCTGCCAATGTTCTCTCAACTCGTCTGAAAGGGTCAACTAGCCTTCTCTCCCATATAATTCAGAAGTTATGATTATGAGGAAGTTTAGGCATGTGAATTGCTCAGATAATTATACAAGTAATATCAAATTATGAGAATACATTAAATATTTGGATATTAGGAATTTTAGTTCTATTGTCCCTTGTCCCACAACCAAGGGAGTTTCATATATCAATTTGACATCTAGCTAGGCCTTGACCTTAAATTAGATATTATTATTATTCATATTTGCGAATTTTGTTTAGATAGTTATGTATGTGACAAGTGTGCTACTCATTAATGATTAATGTTATTGCTAGCTATATCCACTTTTACTATTTTATTTTATCACTATTGTATAAACTTGTATTGTATAAACTTGAGTCCATTTTAATGAAATAAAAATGTTATCAAATCACGTCATGTTCAATACTTTTTAATATTTTATAGCATACTTTATTATTAGTCAACAGTCATGAATTTAATTGTTCCATATTCGATATTGAAATTATTTTGTTTTTCCCTTCCCAATTGCTAGCTATATCCACTTTTACTATTTTATTTTATCACTATTGTATAAACTTGAGTCCAAAATATTTTATTTCAAAATGAAATAAAAATGTTATCAAATTACTTGTCATGTTCAATACTTTTTAATATTTTATAGCATACTTTATTATTAGTCAACAGTCACGAATTTAATTGTTCCATATTCGATACTGAAATTATTTTGTTTTTCCCTTCCCACACTATATAATTTATAAATATTGTGGACAGAAATTTAGTTCCTTTATTCTATTATATTTTGTGTGACTTTAGCTTTATTTTTTTCCATAGGCAATAATGATATCGAGGCCGCTGTCAATTGGGTGGTGGAAAATGAAAATGATCCAGAGATTGATCACATGCCCATGGTAACGTTTTATTTCATTTTATGCTTACTTTGGGGGTTAAAGATCATATATTAACTAGTTTTTATAAGTAGAAAATTACACATGTTAACCCTTGCAAGCAATTAGCATGTTTGTACTTAACAGAATATGGTAATAGTAGTTTTAAAGGTAAATGGTTAAATAGCCCTTGCTTTTATGGTCAAAGTATGTTCTTATGGAACTGTGTCTTTTTTTTTCGAAAAATATATCATATATTTATGTTGATAAGCCGTACACCTATTGACAATGGGCACAATTAATGATCTTTTAACCTTATTTACCCTTAAACTTTAATTTGATGACTATGCATTCAAGATGCTGGCATATTCTTAATCGTCCTCCAAAATCAATGAATCAGATTTATTGTTCATAACTTCCTTGCATTTATGAACATATCGGTTAACATGTTTACTTTTTTACATTTACCTAATCACATTAAAAAATGTTTAAACTACCCTCAACATGTTTACTTTTTTACATTTACCTAATCACATTAAAAAATGTTTAAACTACCCTATGATGCCATGACCCATTCTGTGAGCGTTTAACCACGTTTTTCCCATTTAAATAATTACCAATTTGAAGACAACCGCTGCCAATTTAGAAACAGCCCCATTTTCCATGCATTCTGTGAGCGTTTAACCTCCTACTCGCGTTTTTCCACTTAAATAATTACCAGTTTAAAGACAGCCACATGTGCCACGCATTCTGTGAGCCCTTTCGCCTCCTATGCACATTTTCCCACCTCCTAAGCTTGAACAATTACCACGCTATAACCGCATTTGCCAATTTACAGTTTTTTCACTTTGCACACAGTCGCATGCACACGATTACTGTTTACACCGGGAAGGGCGCTGGAAATTTCTCGCCAAAGCAGCCGGTATATAAGAATAAACCTCTGTGAATACATACATCTGTGATTGCTTAACATTTGCAGAGGCAGTTTTGACTGTTTTCTGTGTCGTGGATGCTTATTATGTAATGTAATGACCAATTACAGAAACGACAGACATCAATTTGCAGGTCTAAAGAGAACTGAAAAAAGCTACAGACTAAAGTGCCTTAACTATCCCGGCCTGATCTCAAACGCGGCAAGATCAGTCCTGAAGAGGAGCATCTGATTATCAAGGTCCACGAACTTTCGGGGAACAGGTATGTACTCATATGCAATATGCATAAGATGAATATTATATGCAATATGTGGAAGATTATGTGTGATTTACGAATATGCAATAAAGATGAATATTATATGCCGCGAGTTAGATGCATATTATATGCCGCGAGTTAGAACAGAAGGGAGGCCAGATCTGTGAGCAGAAGGCCACGGCCCAATGGAGGGAGGCCAGATTTGTGAGAAGAAGGCCACGGCCCAACTAGAAAGGATGGCAGCTTCAGATACTACACCATAGAACAGTCCAGCAATAGCCCTTGCATCAACCCCACACCAGAAGTAGACAGCAATAAACTTAAGCAGAAAGAGAGGGCCGAAAATCACTAGACAATAACCACCATCTATCATTGCAGAACTATTCTTCATAACTAATGCACAGGGGTACAATGAATGCATTTCATGGGAGAGGATTGCCGCATTACAAGGGCGTCCTTTCTCCCTCATCTGGCGGTGTTTAACCATAATGTCAAATGCCTGTTCTTTCACTACGTGGAGCACCTCCTATGCCTGTTGATGCATGTGAATCATGGTGGGTGATAGCTTGTGTTGACACCCCATCTGGGTGGTATCTACATCTTTCCTTTTCTTTTTAGAATTGAAATTGGAAAATATTATATTAAAAGAGCTGTAGAATAGCTAAAAAGCAAGCACACAAATAGTACTGTTATGGTGTTTCATACTCACATAAAAGAGTTTGCAAATATCTACAATTATTACATCCCAACTATTCTTGCAAATATAACTACATCCCAACTATTCTTGCAAATACACTGCTTAAAATAGACACATAAGATTCTAATTACTTTTAAAAACATAAGAGTTAGCGAAACACATGGTGGCTGTTAGCCTCCTCCTGACCTATATTCGAAGGAAGAGAATTCTCCTGTTCAATGTCCATGTTGTCTTTTATTTGATGTACTGTCTCCTCCCCATTGAGATTTGCTAGAACAGAGTTGATTGACATCATATGGTTCGAAGTTGTTGAGTGAGAATCTTTACTGAGGCCATTTTCCTTAACATATCTGTTTCCAAAATGAAGTTGTCGAGTGAAAATCTTTACTGAGGGCATGTTCCTTAACATACTGCACTGTGCTTCTCAAACATCAATATTTTGCCTTTGCTGGACCAAGAGATTCATAATTGTTGCATTCTGTGTAGTGCATTGATACTTGTTTTCGTGGACCTTGGAGGTCACCGAGAAAAGAGAGGATATATTGCACTGGATAGACTCTTCATGCCTTAAAAGAGTTCTTTGGATCTAATGAACGTCCTTGAAATCCATGATTTCTAAACCTAAAACAGACATAGATATATCAGATTTCATTGTTAAAATCAATCAAACATGATAAATTTTTGAGGTGATTCCCACGAATCTCATTGGTTCAAAAGACAATCTGATTCCTAATTAGAAAACAATGAAAGCAGTAAGTAATAATTATTTTTTCATAACACACAAGTCTAGAAATCCAACACCAAATGCTTAAGATTCTTCTACCAATGCCAAGAAATGTAATAACATTGTCTCAACTATGTCAAAAGGCTAAAAATAACTCTGGAACTGAGATGAGTTACAGATATAACCTCAAATCTCAGATCTGATTATAAAAGTGGAGTAACCTCGGACTAATGATGATAGATCTCTGGACTTGCATTGCTGAATGCTGCCTCCAAACCAAGAATTTGATGCTTGAAGAAAAATGAATAAAGTATGAGAAAGAAGGAGAATGAATGAATACCAAAAACTCGCACAATGGTCGAACCCCTCTTCAACATCTGAAACATGATTAAAAAATTCGCGCTTCCATCAGGTATATTTTCCCGGCCATGTGAGCTTCCATCTGAACTATACTCTGCAGGATGTCTTGGGTCTGATACCCCTTAGCTTCTAGAGAATACACCACCATACCTTTCACCTGCCAATACAGTTCCAAAATTCGAGCATATTTGGTTTCTCAACCTCTAGTATGACCTGGATCAGAGAGCCAAGGCTGGACCTCCACATCAACCAGGACATTGTGGATTTGTCCATGATCTTCCTGAACTCTGTCCTCAATTTCTGCAACCTTGCCACGAACCTCATCTGAGAATGTAACGTGATAAACCTTAGCAGCATGCCTGACCAGAGCCATCTTCTTCTGCTAGGGGTCGGCTTCCTAATCCTTGTTTTCCTCTGGAGTTTGCCTTCGAGGACGCCCACGATAAGAAGACTCAGCCATGCCTGTCCAACAGTGAGAGCCAAGACGAAATTACTTAGTCCAACAGTGATATGAGCCTGTCCCACTATCAGAGAACCTTGCAAAGTGTTAGAAATAGAGGAGTAATGCAGAATAGAGATGTCTTTTTAAAAAATCAGCTAGGATAGCAACTAGAACATAACTATAGATCCAGAACTGTTAACCAATTTTTTTAATAATTATTTTTTCATAACACACAAGTTTAGAAATCCACCATACCTTATAACGTCGGACTGAGGCCATTTTCCTTAACATATTGCAGTCTGTTTCCAAAATGAAGTTGTCGAGTGAGAATCTTTACTGAGGGCATGTTCCTTAACATACTGCACTGTGCTTCTCAAACATCAATATTTTGCCTCTGCTGGACCAAGAGATTCATAATTGTTGCATTCTGTGTAGTGCATTGATAATTGTAGTGCATTCTGTGTAGTGCATTGAGCTGTCAATGTTCTCTCAACTCATCTGAAAGGGTCAACTAGCCTTCTCTCCCATATAATTCAGAAGTTATGATTATGAGGAAGTTTAGGCATGTGAACTGCTTAGATAATTATATAAGTAATATCAAATTATGAGAATGCATTAAATATTTGGATATTAGGAATTTTAGTTCTATTATCTCTTGTCCCAGAACCAAGGGAGTTTTATATGTCAATTTGACATCTGGCTAGGCCTTGACCTTAAATTAGATATTATTATTATTCATATTTACGAATTTTATTTGGATAGTTGTGTATGTGACAAGTATGCTACTCATTAATGATTCATGTTATTGCTAGCTATATCCACTTTTACTATTTTATTTTATCACTTTTGTTTGTATGAACTTCAGTACAAAATATTTTAATGAAATAAAAATGTTATCAAATCACATGTCATGTTCAATACTTTTTAATATTTTATAGCATACTTTATTATTGGTCAACAGTCATGAATTTAATTGTTCCATATATTATATTGAAATTATTTTGTTTTTTCCTTCCCACACTATATAATTTATAAATATTGTTGACAGAAATTTAGTTCCTTTATTCTATTATATTTTGTGTGACTTTAGCTTTATTTTTTTCCCTAGGCAATCATGATATCGAGGCCGCTGTTAATTAGGTGGTGGAAAATGAAAATGATCTAGAGATTGATCACATGCCGATGGTAACGTTTTATTTCATTTTATGCTTACTTTGGGGGTTAAAGATCATATATTAACTAGTTTTTATAAGTAGAAAATTACATATGTTAACCATTGCAAGCAATTAGCATGTTTATACTTAACTGAATATGGTAATAGTAGTTTTAGTTGTAAATGGCTAAATAGCCCTTGTTTCTATGGTCAAAGTATGTTCTTATGATGGTCAAAGTATGTTCTTATGGAACTGTGTTTTTATTTTTGAGAAAATATATTGTATATTTACGTCGATAAGGAGTACACCTATTGACAATGGGCATAATTAATTATCTTTTAACCTTATTTACCCTTAAAACCTAATCTGATGGCTACGCATTGAAGATGCTGGCATATTTTTAGTTGTCCTCCAAAATCAATGAATCAGATTTATTGTTCATAATTTCCTTGCATTTATGAAAGCATCGATTAACATGTTTATTTTTTACATTTACCTAATCACATTAAAAAATTACTGTAAAGATATATAATTTTCACATTTAAATGATTAATTAATATATGTGCATGCCACGTTTATATCATTAAAAAACACTTCACATGTACGCATTCATTTTTAAATAGCTATTTGATGCCACGACCTGGACGCATTCCTTTCTGATGTTTAAACTGCCCTCTGATGCCACGACCCATTCTGTGAGCGTTTAACCTCCAACGCACGTTTTTCCCATTTAAATAATTACCAATTTGAAGACAACCACTGCCAATTTAGAAACAGCCCCATTTTCCATGCATTCTGTGAGAAAGAAGGAGAATGAATGAATACCAAAAACTCGCACAATGGTCGAACCCCTCTTCAACATCTGAAACATGATTAAAAAATTCATGCTTCCATCAGGTATATTTTCCCGGCCATGTGAGCTTCCATCCGAACTATACTCTGCAGGATGTCTTGGGTCTGATACCCTTTAGCTTCTAGAGAATACACCACCATACCTTTCACCTGCCAATACAGTTCCAAAATTCGAGCATATTTGGTTTCTCAACCTCTAGTATGACCTGGATCAGAAAGCCAAGGCTGGACCTCCACATCAACCAGGACATTGTGGATTTGTCCATGATCTTCCTGAACTCTGTCCTCAATTTCTGCAACCTTGCCACGAACCTCATCTGAGAATGTAACGTGATAAACCTTAGCAGCATGCCTGACCAGAGCCATCTTCTTCTGCTAGGGGTCGGCTTCCTAATCCTTGTTTTCCTCTGGAGTTTGCCTGCGCGGACGCCCACGATAAGAAGACTCAGCCATGCCTGTCCAACAGTGAGAGCCAAGACGAAATTACTTAGTCCAACAGTGATATGAGCCTGTCCCACTATCAGAGAACCTTGCAAAGTGTTAGAAATAGAGGAGTAATGCGGAATAGAGATGTCTTTCTAAAAAATCAGCTAGAATAGCAACTAGAACATAACTATAGATCCAGAACTGTTAACCAATTTTTTTAATAATTATTTTTTCATAACACACAAGTCTAGAAATAGAGAAGAAATACAGAATAGAGATGTCTTTTTAAAAAATCAGCTAGAATAGCAACTAGAACATAACACACAAGTCTAGAAATAGAGAAGAAATGCAGAATAGAGATGTCTTTTTAAAAAATCAGCTAGAATAGCAACTAGAACATAACTATAGATCCAGAACTGTTAACCAATTTTTTTAATAATTATTTTTTCATAACACATCTTGCATATGGTTGAGGTATGTTCCATGATTGTATCTCCTTGTTTATTACTGCAAGCACACATATAAACCATCTATAAAACCCTAAGCGTAACTGTAAGCAAAGTGTTTGAAAAAATACCACAACCAGAAAAGTTTTAAAAAGACACCCAAAACCGTGATGTTCCTAGCATAATGGCTTGGTAACATTACAGTGGTATCAGAGCTTAGATTCGTGCCAGCCAGTGGGAATTAGCACATGCATACAGAGCCTAGGAGAAATGGATGAGATATCACTTGAGATAACATACTTGGAGATAATATTCCGGCCTTAGCAACGAAACTAGGGCTCAAATAACATTTCCACAGTACGTAACCTTAAGAAATCCCAGTTGGAGCAAAGAGGATGTTTTACATGGGGTTGTCATAGAAGATAAAAAGAGAACAACAACAACAACTAGATGGATGGAAGAATAGAGCGACCCCACACCCATTAGGAACACACAGCTTTGCTACAGTTGCAAGTTGCCTTGGGAACCAGATCATAGGTGCAGGGGTAAGGATCAAAAGCACATTATTGATGCACACTATGACAGTGATGATGGGGTGTGTGAGGATGGAGTGATAGATGTTGATTTGGGGCAGTCTAATGATGATAGTGACTCTTGCATAGAGGCTAGTGATAGTGACTCTTGCACATAGGTTGATGATACTAGCACGCTTGAGGAGGATGGTGACCTTTGTGTAGTGGATATACAGTTGGAGGAGCACGATGACAACACCTTCATTGCAACATATATATCACACTCTGTTGATGACCTTACACCCTAGCAAAGTGGTGACACCAGTGAGGACTCACACGTGTTAGCACCTACAAATGCCCAACTTCCTATGGTGGTCGTGACACATATGTCATATTTCCAAACACCTATGACATCCACATTAGATGAGGATACCAATAGTATGCCGGATATGGTGGAGGAGCCTTGTGTGAGGGATGCATGACATGGACACATGGATCCACAGATCCAGGGAGAGACATATGACGTGTAGACAGTTGATCTAACATTCACACACCAACATGAGGAGATTGAGTCACAGATTATGGAGACTCTATTAGTTGAGCAGATTGTGGAGACTGACAGGTTGATGGAGCACTTACTTTCAGGATCGGCCTACAGTGATGAGGATGCACTCCTTGTTAGTCAGGATGACCATAACACGTGTCTGGACACATCTATATGGGATCCAGGCGCAGATGATAATAGTCGGGTGAGTGCACAAGAGGATACAGCTGCTCACACAGGATACAGTGTGATGTAGAGGGAGATAACATCTAATGATGGGATGTAGTGGCATACAAGACGACCCAACAACACAGTAGACAATGGGCAGTTTAGCACGTTATCTTATGCAGAGAGTGTTTTTGGGGATTCCATAGTTGACACTAGCAGCACTGACACTAGCAGTGAGTAGTATGAGGTGGCACCTCAACATGACTATGATCAGGAGTCACACCACTTAGCAACACAGTTGAGAGTTAGTGAGGATATGATCATGGAAGCCACCACGCGCAGTGATGACATGCAGGCATTGATGGAAGACTACTGTTGGAGAGCATCAGTGGCACATGGTAGTTCAGATGACGGATTTGTCGTGGATGATTTTCATACTCTCAGGGAGAGGGTTGTTAGAATATAAAATATTGTGCTCATTTTACCATTGACAATACCCTTGTCACCCAACCATAGGCCGAAGCCACCCTCCGAGCACCTTAACCTTGATA
>JASDQU010505295.1:118335-130930 GCA_032191745.1 Picea mariana | reverse complement strand
GTTCTTCTCCACCAAATAATTTTGTACCGATTCTTGTCGGACTACGTCATTTCCTATTTTGTCTCCTCCCCGAGTAACGATGTTGATGTTCCGTCCTTCATCCCTTGCTTCGGATAAAATCCACTGAACATTCTGGTTGTTTTGATTCCTTTATTCCTGAATCTTTACTAGTAGTTTTTACATTCCTCTATATCATGGTATGATGTGTGACAATACATACAAGTTGATAGTGGAAGCATACATTCTCTTTCATAATGTCTTGGTTTTTGACAATTATGACATACCATTGGTCCTCTACCTCTTCTAAAACCTCCTCTCGCTCATCCTCCTCCTCTGTATCCTTCTCAATCTCTTATCGACGTGTTGTAATGAGGCACTTGATTGTACTGCAATGTATTGTACTGAGGTTGTGCTGCATTGTACAATGGTTGCATGGTATTATAGGGTTGTTGTGCAATGTTGTATGGAGATGGAACTTGGTTAAACTATGGTGCATATTTCCTAGTCATCATTTCTGCCTCCACTATATATGCATTGAATGTCCTTTCTTGCATCAACTTCATAGTTCTATAGTCTTTGTCATTGTGGCCCACGGACTTGCAAAAGTTGCAATATGAAATCTTTGGGACTGTCTGGTATTTCTACATTATTGAGCAGTGATATAGATCATGACCTAGTTTCTTGCAGATTTCACACCATAGTCCTCTTGTTGGTAGCAGACTTGGGATTCTTGTTGCCATATACTGCGCGAATGTTGGACAGTCGTTCTTGTGGTGTCCTTCCATCCTACATGTAGTACACCAAACAGATTCTCGTTTATCCTTATTATTATTCTGGTTGAGTTGGAATGTTAAGTTCTTCAAATCCTCCTTTATTTCTTCGATAACTCGATCTGTCTGTTGATACTGGTTTTGTTCCAGTTGCAGGGCTACCTATAAAGCCTTTGCCTACGTCTAAAACTTTTGTTGTCGAAGTGGATATTTTAAGTGTGGTAACAATGATTTGACAAATATGTGCCTATGTTGCATATCGGTCATGAGATATTTCAACTTTCCCTTCAATCACTTAAATATCTTATCGATCTCCCATATAGATTCTCCTGGTATCTGTCTAATTTTGATCATCTTGTTCATGTACTAATCCTCTGAACTCGGCTTGTGGAACACATTGATCGACAATTTCTTGATGTCTGCAATTGTTCTGTTTGTTCCTGGTGGATTGTTTGTAGCCAGACTCATATACCAATCCAATGCACGATCCCTTGGTGTAATCACTAGCTGAGCCAATTTAGGATATTCATATTTGATTTATTTTGATTCCCAGATCTTCTCATAGATGAACAAATGTTTCTTTGGGTCGTCTGATGCTTCTCCTTTAAATTCTAGTAACATGATGGTGGTATCATGTCCTACCATTCTATATTTTGAACTACTACCTCCACACGGTGTAGATATCTGACTAGTGCTACCTGAAATAGATCCTCCAGTTGTTGCTCCTTGTGTAGATGTAATTCCTACTTTCTGACTTCTTCCAAACTTCAGTTGTCTAAACGCTGGTGTTCTCTTTGGTGTATTAGTCACACATGCGTTTATGGGTTCCACACTGACAATACTATGGATAGGATTTCTTCCTTCTCTGCCCATTCTTGGACCTCTTGTATTCCTGTCATATTTTGTGCACAGGATTTCCTCAATCTGCTCCACAACACAAAGATCCTCTACCTCTTCCTCGACACTTTCCAAGCCTTCCCTCCTGGCTATGACTCTCTTCTTGGTATTCACCTTGTATTGATAGGGTACTCCGCTACACGTTTTTCTAGTTGTCGCCAAGATCCACTTGATCTGGTCACCATCCATCATGATTGGGTCCAAGGGTTCCTCCTTCATTCCCTTATCCTTTTCTCCTTCCATTTATCCTCTTTCTGTCTATTCTTCCCCCCCTTCCTCCATGCATGCATGGAATTTTAGCTATCCGACACCATTGTCATTACACCTTTGTTGTATAATAATATCTTAATAGAAATATACAATTATATAATGTACCTTCCTCGAGGTACTCATAGAAAACATTTCTCCACTATGATGTACAACTTCGTTGTATCTATTGCAAACTTTGTTATAAAGCCTGCCAAAATACTGTTGAGCCAAAAATCTACTGCGCGGGTGAATTTCTTGATTACTTGTTGTAACTGCTCGATCTGTACTAGGGTCCACTATAATTTTCAGATCCATTTCGTTGCATGGTTATATTTCAACCTTAATATCCACTCCTACAATAAATGTGGAAAATCATAGAGAAATACTTTGTGTAAATCAATAAACACATATTTCTCAAGGTATTTGCGAGGTGTTATTCTAGGGTTTCAGTTATCTTTCTGTGAAAACTCTATCTCTTTTGTCCTTAGCCGGATTTCTATATCTTCTTTTATGGGATTCCACGGTCTCAACATCCCCTTCTAGTGGTTCATTGCTCTCTGCCCTAATATGTTCTTGATATTCCCTCGATAGATCTTCAACTTACCCCATCTACTCAATCCTATTATGTTCCTACCATCAACAACAAAACCATTTGTTGCTTACTTTTCTTATTTTCTTTCTGAGTTTATTGAGCCAGGGTTCATGTTTGTTCGGGTTTCCAACAAAGCCTCTAAAACTATCAATTTTTCTGGTACACCAGAAGGCAACCCAACACAAAGAGTGCACTGCATCATCTCACCCAACATAGTCCTAATGGGTGGCTGCAATACTCATGTGTTTACATCCTAGGATTGAGTGAGGTATCTGATAACTATGGATTAAGAGTCTTACTGTAATTTATTAACGCATAATATTGTTATCATGATATACGCGGAAATATACTAACTCATTAATTCATCATATAAATATCCACTGTAAGATAATAAAGACACACATCCATTCAAATACTTAACACATATGTTACCATGGTTCACCCCCTCCTGGGCTACGTCCACAAATATTTGGCTCTTGGCTCTTTTATTATCGTCGTTCTATCATTCCAGCGCTGCACACTTTACAACTCCCTTCAGCAGGGTCGAGATCTATTATGAGGTGGACTGGATCACACCAAACTCCTCATCCTTATATCTAACCCTCAAGATCTACCCACTTCCCTCCTTTCTACCTCAACAACTTACAACAATAGGTCATACAACAAAATATTACATATCGACTCGTTACTACCCTTCTTTCTATAATAATGACTAGTCTTCACAATAACGTCATTGCAATGCTTTGAAAAATCCCTAACCATAATGTTGTTAGGTATTTCCTTCATGTGCATGTTCTTTTCTTCCTTACAACTGTTTCTTTCCTTGTGCACACTTTCTTTCCTAAAATCGCCTTGCTTTCCGCTTTGGTTTGCTTCCAATAACATCTCTCTTGGGGTAAATTTGATATACTCCTAAACAAAAAGGGGTTTCCTATTAAGGTGATAGTGATATGTCACCCACTATTACACCAATATTGCATCCACTTTCCTTGGTCTTTGGGAAAGTACATATTGTACGATAACATTTTGGCACCATTGTCGGGGAGCACTAAGTCAATATTCCTCAATGACACTTTTTCTATAATACTTTATCCAAAGCCTTATTTTCACAAATCTTACCTAGAGACTCCAATAAGCGTGATTCCCTCATCCATTTGATAATCCTTAAGAGGATATCTTGGGACTCCATTAACCTTTTCAAAAGTGACACCTTACTCTCAAGTTTGTGATATTTCCAAGTTATGGGATCATGGCGCCCTGGGAACAAGTGTATCTGACTATTGATTTCAAACATTTTCAATGATACCCACATTATTTTGATTCAAAATGGTTAAACAAATCTCTATTATTCAGAGGCCTCCAAATTAATCACATTGTATAAGTCTTGAAGTGTATAAGTGAGATAGAATTGGAAGGGGAGGATGTTTTGGTAAAATCGTTCATACTTTCTCTTCCATATTTTTTACAAGATTGGTTTAAGGGTTGTTGACAAGATACAAGTATATCATCTTTCATATGCCTCATCAGTAGGTTTATTGAGTTTGTCAAACCACAATGCCAGGCATATGAGGATGCCCTTCAAAATCTCATAATAGCCCTAGATGACGAAGGATTCACCACTGATATTGTAGAAGATCTCATGGATGTGTACCATACTCAATACCAGGAACCCTCTGATATACAAGGAGATATTTATGAAGAAAGTTGTCAACCCCTTGAAGAGGAACAAGATTTTTCCCATGATTCGATAGAATGCAGTAAATATTTAACTAAAGAAGTGAATTATGAGGATTAAGAATTAGTATCCACTCCTCAGTCCAATGAAGCCTCCAAGATCCTATATCTCCTACACAAGATGAAGAGAGTGAGATGAGTCATTTTCCTTTCCATCTTTTTTATGAGACTTTATTCTATGATTTAGAAGGTGAAGAAGTAAAAGAACCCTTGGAAGATCTAGGTCCTTCATTTTCTAATGAAGACATGATTAAAGAGACGTGTTTTGGGGATAATGTATTGGACCATGTTCCATTTGATGAATTCATCCAAGCCATTGACGCTCCTGCACAACAAGAAGTGAATACAATAAGTTATTTCCCTTTCCAATATTTTGATGATGCTTTATTTTATGATTTGGAAAGAGAAGAAGTACTATAGGAGCCCTTGGTTGCATTAAATTCTTCATGTTATGATAAAGGTAGTGACATGGTTGATAATATTGATGATTTCATACGTGTTGGAAGATGTAAGTGGGATGCATTTGGTTCTAATGAGGATCCCATTTATGATATGGAAGGATATCTTTGAATGTTTCCTTTACAACAATCCTATGGTGTTCCTAATAATTTTTATGTTTGGAAACAAGATGATGATATAATTATTGAAGTCTTCCAAGCACCCAAGGATAACCCAATGCAATGTTATCCTGATGATTTGCAGTCATACCTTGAGGAATTTGATGAGTATTCCTTTGAGTACTTGGATTTATTCTATGAAGAATATTATCAACCATCGTTGTGCTCAAATTTTTATAAAAGTGAGGACATTTCTTTCCTAAAGAAGGATACTTGTGACAAGGTTGTCCATCCCCCTTCGAATACTTTACCTCGTTATGTCACTAAGGGTGTAGTTGGGAAACATGTCCATTGTATTTTGTTTTCTCTAGAGAAAATTCTTCTTTTAGAATCCAAGGGTAGGTTGAAAACCTTAAGAAACAGTTTATTATCTTAGTCTTCCAGCCTTACCTTAAGAAATTTTCAGTCATCCTCTAGGTTCTTACTAGTCCTTTCCCATACCTCAGGATGTGATGATGTGCAAGGCAGGCAACCTTCAAAATCTTTGAGTCAGTGTTTTGAGCCTTTGATTTTTTATAATCTTTTTATGAGATTGATTGAACACTTTCCTAGAAGTGTGACTTGGCATAATTTTGTCCCTCCCTCCCACCTCCATGATCTATAATTTTTTATTTTTGATGATGTGATAAATGATATAACTCATGTTATTTTTTTCCTTGACTTGACATTGTTTTTGTTTATGATGAAGGAGAGAGGAAAGTATTATGATATATTTCTAGGCTAGTTTCACTGGTTATTTGAATACACCTAACATTCAACCAACAGGTAAGTAGAGCTAGGTAGGCATTTGCATCCATTGTATATACCACCTGCATATCATGTTAGCATAGTTGTAGTTACATTTCACATATTATTTTGACTCACTTGTATATATGCATGCTCATGATCATATGTTAGATTATGGATGCTATTTTATTATCATATATGAACAAGGGGTGATATGACCACCCAAAGGATTACTAATACATTGTTTTGAGATCTAGTAGGCACAGGTCATACCAAATATGTTGAGGTTCTCATGCGCTCTACGGTGAGAACATGTCTCTGATTTGGAGCCATATGTTATCCCATATTCTAGGGATAACTAAAGAGATCATGTATCAAGGCCCACAAGTCCTAAACATGGAGTGTCGAGTCAGATGACTTGAGCATGGCCCCTGAGGGCCACTCTTTTCTTCATTGCAACCCATTTATCAATAGCAACAATATCCATCCCACAAGCCTTATCCTGAAGTAGCATTAAGTCTTTCTAAACAAGGTAATGAGTCTGGGTATCATGGTATGTGTCACTTTGATTATCGAATCACTTGAATATGTTGCAATGAATTCTCCTTCATTTCATAATGTTTGCTGGGAAATTATTCTCTTTAGCTTATTCATACATGGAAGGATGGCATGATTCCCTAGTAAGTTTATATCCCTTGATTGGTTTCCACTGGGTGGGTCTATGAAAGGTCATTGCCCATTCCCTCCATACTTACCACTTTTCATCTTTATTCCTCTCATTTCCCCCCTACCTTTGTTTCAATATTGGGATTTTGTACATTGGGAAGGGTTGTACCTTTCCTTGTGGGAAGAAGGGGATAAATTCCCAGAGGGTAAGAGTAGATGGTAAGAGTTAAAGGAAAAAGATAAAAAACTTTGATATTCTTTGCCCAGGGATTCCCGAGAAAGAGGTAAAAAACTTCTCAGTAAGAAAAGAGAACCCATAAGATAAATAAACACTCAAGGTATTAGTTGGTGTATGGGAGGTCTCATCACAATCTGACCTATCATGACCATGGGCATGTAGCAGTATGAAACTACCATCTATCTGGTCACCAAACTAGGTAGTGGCTCTTGGTGGCATAGCCAAGAGAAAGGGGGTCTCATCATGAGCCAGCCTTCTCATCTTCGTGAAATGTTTGTGGATAACACTGTCATCTTTGGTAACTAAGCCAGGACAGTGTCCCTCAACCCTTCCCTTGAATAATAAAAACAAAAGATCAAAATAAATGAAGTTAAGAATAAAAGGCAATGAACGGGGTAGGAGACAATGGCATCTATGACAAGGTGCACCTCACCCTCTACAAAGGAACCCACAATTAAGATTTACATTTCACTATTACCATTGCACCCCTTTCCCAAACACTACCCCACGCCACCTCATACACTTACATGAATTGGATTAGATCTCACATGGGAAACACCCAAAAATTAAGGAGGATTAGACTAATAGGATAACCTATGACCTTCTCTAAACCTGACTTGTTAGATTGTGTAACATATTTGAACATTTTTCTGGGTAAAGGGGGGTTTGATGAACATGTTTGGGTAATTTAATTATTGGATTTTATGTACGTGGTGTGATCCCTATGACTTATGAACCCTTGGAGGGCGTACTTGTTATTGTTGTCGGACCTTGCCCGGTGGATAGGTACTCATGGGGGAATGATTAGCTCGAACCTTCATGGGGATGAAATCTCGTAGATGGATATTGTAACCCCAGGAAGGGGAAAGAAGACATCATATATTTTCACCACGAAGAAAGAAGGATGTCACCTTGGGGGCACCATGGCATACCTAGACCCAGGGGGATCTTGGTTTTCCACCTGGACATTGACCTTTGAGAGCCCATGAAGTCACCATCATGACCCTACATGCCATACAAATCTAGGGTTTGCATTTTGAGGGTAGTTGTGAGCTAGTTGGAATGTGTGGGCATCATCGAGGGCCTTTGGAGGTGAAACGTTCCGCATCTAGAGACAAAAATTCCACCTTAGGGGCTCAAGGTCACCCCAGAAGGGCATGAAGTCACCCTTGGAAGTGTTTTTAGATGCTAATTAATTTTATTTATGTCTAATTTGAATTTCTTTGTAAATTAGCCAGGTCATCCTTTATTTGACCTCAAATTAATTAAAGGTCACTTGTTTTGTATAAATAAACATAAAGTACATTCATTTTTATCATCACAACTCCTATCACAAGAGGAGAGGTCTAAAATTTTATCCCTATAAGGGATATTGGCTGAAATTGTGAGGCACACTCTTGTATAAGGATGATTTTTTTCAAGTTGGATCAATCTTGGAAGCTTTTATGGTGATCTTGCATGGTATTTCATGATTATTCTTGGTGTAAGTAGGTAAAATATGCATTTTTTGTCATGTATTGAATGGTTTATATATGGTTTTATTTTCTCATACAATATTATGAAATTGCATGATATGCTTAATGCTTGAAATAAGGAACCTAAATTTCTACTTTCTTACTGTCTATTTTCCAAGCTTTTCATTGAATTTATCTAGTAACTAGTGAAACCCTAGAGCCCTAGTTTCCTAGCAATCTAAGGTTTTGATCTTGTTATATTTTCCTAATTTCTTATCCCATAAGAAGCCTAAGGAGACAAAGGTGTTGGAGATTATAATTTCCTACACCCTAGTATCTTGTTTTCTTGAGCAAAATGCATAAGGGGACTTAAGTTACTACTTCTCCTATGCATTCCTCTTGGACTTTTTCTCTCTATCAAAATTTATTTGCAGCCTTAGAAGAAGCCTCCACTTGACCCCATAATCCCTAGAAAGCATTATTTGTAGCCTCTCTCTTATTGAAGGATTGATCAAACACTCTTCTCCTAATATTTTACTAACTATAACTAACCCTAAATTAGCCTAGATCACTAATATATTTGTTGTTGTTACAAAACATTTCTACAACCATCTAAGTGCAACAAATTTTCTGAAAAATTGACCTTTAATGGTAGTTAGAAACCTCATAAATCGCATGTGACAATTGATTATCATTATGCTTATTAAAAGACAATTTTTATTGTCTTTTCAAGCAATTATGAGGCATATTTCTTGCAACTGTTACAAAATACTTATTGTTACTGTAAACTCTTATATTGCTCCAATTTTATATCATCTAGCTTATTATTAAAAGGTTCATGGTCTTATGAAGCACTAACATCATTTGGTACTTGAAATATGCTATATTTTCCCTTTTTTGTCTTGTTCTGGGCAAGTACACTTTATTTTCACTTCGTTTCATCTCTTAAAGACCTAGAGAACCCTTTTAACTTGAGTGACCAGTGAGAGGGGGGATTTCTTGCATCCTTAACTTAGTCTTATCATCCCTTTAGGTCACTGGGGATGTCTCCCCTGGGGTAGCTTTGATATACTCCTAAATAGAAAGGGGTTTCCTATTATGGTGACAGTGATAGGTCATGCCCTGGTACACAAACATTGTATCCACTTGCATTGGGATTTAGGCAAGTATAGATTGTGTGATAACAGGGTCGTCTTTACCATACTCTAGGTGTTGAATATTTACAGACCCAAACTCCCATTTGTTCTGGTTCCTAAATTTCTGCTTAATTTTGAAAACATATCGATAGGAATCTCCCAGTGATGAGATGTTCAAAAAATCCATTTCTATTTGGATGCACCTATGCAGAGCCCCATAGTATCTCAAAATGAGATGTCTCTTATATTCTTTGATACCCAACTTGGTGCGCAAGGTATGTGAAGTATTTTTGAACTCTGACATTATTTTCCCCCTCTCTTGCCACAATGTGGTCCATGTCCTTTATTGGTTGTCATAGTTACAAATAGGGTAATATTGTTCCTTGACTACATCCAAAAAAAACTCCCAAGTGGGATCGACCCCATATATTACAGACTCCTCTCTAGAACTTTGCTCCCACTAATTTTACCATCAATTTTGACATGGGGGAGAGCCTTAAGCAATGTGAAGGTGATATTTTCCTTGTCAAAAAAATTGTGAACAAAGAAATAACCTTCTAGCAAATTTAACCATTTTTCTAGGTCATTCGCATCTATCCGACTTTCAAATATGAGAATATAAAAATTAAATTGTACCTTGAAAGGAGAGGTGCCTCCAAAGTCGCCAGTTAATAAATCCTTTCCTGTTTTTATCGACAGGTGTTGAAGGATGTGGGAAAAATTCTCCATCATTTCGTGCCTTTGTCGTATGAGAGCTTGCTCAAGCAACAGATTAATAGAATCTTCTGGTCTCTAGTTCTTATTTTCTTCCACTATGGAGTGTTTCTTGGGTGTGTGAGAGCGATTTTCCTCAGGAGATACAAGATCGAGACCCAACTTGCTATACTCAGACCTCATCAGGGACATGCACTAATAAACTATCAAGAGCATCCTGCTCTCATACCACTGATCCATATTATTTTTGGCATGAAATGAGAGTGGAGATATAATAAATAAATGTACATAAATATATCATATATCCAATAATGTAACAAAGATATATAATAGATATAACCATAAACACATAGATACAATAATATACAATTTCTATTAATGAGCGAAATGTACAAAACTATAGAAATATAGAGTGAAAGACTCACTAGAATGGTGGTAGCTTATCTCCAAGAAGATATATGATGAATATGGCCATTTGAAAGAATATGATTGTTACAATGAGGCTCCAAATTCCTTTTTAAGATAAATAAAATACAAAACCTTAACCCAAGAAGATGAAAATCCAACAGTTTTGTGGACCCTATTTTCGGTAGTTTTGTGTATCAACTTTCCGGGGGCATAACTTTGTCATACAATCTCTATTTGGGGCACACGATAGCTCATTGGAAAGGTATTGACGAGGAACTTCATTTCACATGATAAATCATTCCTATGGTAATCAATAAGGTGTTCGATCACGGAAAAACATCGTTTAGTCCCTCAAAATGGCCCCAAAAGTTTAGGACCCAAAAAACTGCTAAAAATAGTAAATTTCCATAAACCTGTTTTGATCCGGTGGGAATAAGTGGGTGGCCACCGATATGCACCTTGATCATGAACACTAAAAATTTCACTGCTACCAAAATGCATCAATTTATTTCTCAACTTCTGACTTTGATAGATTCTAGATGCCCTAACTCTAACGGTCTACAATAGTTTTCCACTTACATATTCCATCACAAATTGGTTATAATGAAATGTCATTTGCTTCACGTGTTTGATAATGTTACACCACACAACAATTTACAAGTGTTGGTAAGATTCAACCAAGATGTAAATCCAACGTCTCACAAAAAAATATTTTCTGAAACATTTGTACATATCAAAATGCTCATAATAAAATAAAAATGTAAGAAATAATCAAAGAATTTAACCACTCGAAATAACACTATAGGATGATGAAATACATATATCTAGAGACAAATAACTAACCCATACCCTTAGGAAATAGATCTTTATAGACCTACCAAACCATAAACTAGAAAATAAGGTCTTTATATGTCTTTGGACAAAGGAAACACAAAGAAACATGGATCAAATGTGAAGGTTTCTAGACAAAAATATGCATTTACTAGGCGGAGGGAGCCTGTCGATGCATGATCTCAACATATTTGTCAAATTACATGTTTTATTTATTAAATTATACATTTTGAATTACGTTCAAATCCATTTTTACCAAAATAAGAATCTGAGCATTTGCCTTCAAAGTTTAGTCTTCCATCCATTGACCACGAACATTTGTGTATGTCATGGGTTATATGTAATTTCTGCATATATGGTCACAATGACAATCGTCGGTTTTCTCTAGTGGAACATCTTATAACTTCAAGCATCTTATAACACACTTGTTTGAGTGTAGTAAATTAATTGCAATTTTCAACACTGGTCTAAGTCAAATAAATTAATTGTAAGTTTTATAATATATAATAAAACAACATAGATATCATGTGTATGCATATAATAAAACAACTTGTTAAAGAGCACCCCATATCTGAGAAGGGTTGTTACCCAAAAGAATCATGCTTGGAGAGAATTTCACTTTGAGGTTTGGAGAAGCCCTATTTTTACACATGTACATCCTTGTATTGTAGAGAACTCCATGTGGGGTTTCTTTGTTGATTACTTGTATGGAATTATTTCCTTATTTATATTAGCCTCCCTCATGTATTCTACAAATAAAGGGAGGATAAATATCTTTTCATAGTCACATCATCATTGTACACGATTCTTTGTATTGTATTGGATAAGTCTTGTAGGGAGAAAGATGCTAGGGTTCTTTATGAAACTCTAAGAGAATGACATTAGAATTCATGGGAAAACCCTAGGATAAGTCAAGGGGATAGAGGGAGATGTACTTGATTTTATTGGAGAGAAATGTCTTCTGTCATGCTAGGATTTGTGCCATGCACGAAAACCCTAGGGAAGAACATGATGTTGGGATGATGATGGTTATTATTGATCTTGTTGTAGTTTTAGGGTTTCTACCCTATTAGAGTACATGGATAATGGAAATAACATATTACACTATTTTGTATCCTTGTTCTTGTGGGATATGAGGGTAGGGAAAGATCATGGAGAGACTATATTGATGAGTCTTGAGCTTAGTGTGAATCCTTCCTAAGAGGATGACTTGATTATTATATCCTTGATGTTTCATGGACGTCATATTGATAATTCTGATGTAAGAGTTGAAGACACAAGGTTTGAGAATACAAACATTAGGATGGACATGGAAATTTGGAGGCTAGTGCTAGAATTTCCATTTCATGTACTTGTGTGATGCAAGATGTCTAGGGATTGCAAACATAAGTAATACAAAATTGTTAGTATGGAGAAAATATGTTGATCCTATCATGTAGAGGATATTTGGTGAAGTGACCAACTTTGGATAGGATGACATGTAGCTAGGTTGAGTCGATGTCTAGGGTTTTCGTATGGCTTCCCTAGCCTTGGTTTTGAGATTTTGACTTGTACAAACTTTGT
>JASDQU010505295.1:91740-116344 GCA_032191745.1 Picea mariana | reverse complement strand
TTAAGGTGAGTTATAAGTTATAAAGAACAATTTATGAACACAAATATTAAATGGTTATTCATCATCATATTATGGGATACTTTTTATTCACCAAAGTCTATCATTAATCACATCACTTTTGATATAAATAAATGAAAGTAGTTTAATTATTCTACTTTTTGGATTTATATATCAAAATTCATCAAATCATGATAATATAAAACCAAAATGTGTAAAAAAATAAAACAATTAAACAATTCCCATACAAATATTCTTTAATTCCCATACAAATATAGAACAAAGTTTGATTAAATAAACAATAACACAATTTCCCATTGAAATTAGGACTTAAATTGCCAAATATTTTTCTTAGAATCTTAATTATATGAAATTAATAGAAATCATCCTATAAATGTGGGTGTCTCAAAAAAATAAAATTAAATCATTATATTAAGAAAATCATTATATTAAGAAACTCATTATAATAGTTATTTAAATAAAATTAGGAAAGTCATTATAATAGTTATTTAAATAATTAACAAAACAATGAAAGGGATTTTTTCGATGCATCATATAATTTGAAATGAAAAATAATAATTTTTATGAAACTGTGTTTACTTATCACATTTCTATTATTTATTTTAATTTTATATTAAAATATTTTTTAAAACTTTTTAAATTTTATACATTCTTTCATTAATATAAATGTTATTTTACTTATTTGGGACTATAATTGTCCTTAATATATTATATAAATATGATCATTGTGAAAATTATAACTTATGTTTTTTTTGAAAAATAATAATTTTTATGAAACTTTGTTTACTTAACACATTTCCATTATTTATTTTAATTTTATATTAAAATATTTTTTAAAACTTTTTTAATTTTATACATTATTTGATTAATATAAATGTTATTTTATTTATTTGGAACTATAATTTTATATTAAAATATTTTTTAAAACTTTTTTAATTTTATACATTATTTGATTAATATAAATGTTATTTTACTTATTTGGGACTATAATTGTCTTTAATATATTATATAAATTGATCATTGTGAGAATTATAACTTATGTTTTTTTAAATTATAATTTATGTTTTTTTTACATGTTTGGAATATTCATTAAATGATGTATGATTTTAAATTTTATTATTATTTTTCTTCTAATTTGTCTCTTTGACTTTCTATATAATAATCACACCAATAGAAGAGAATTAATGAATCATATTCTATGCTTTGTGGCCGTAAAGTGCCAAAGTCCTCATGGACACGATGTTTCACCCTCTCTTTATTGAGAAACAAAACAATGCATAGAATATTATTCAAATTATTAATGAACCATATTCTATGTTTCATAAGGTTATTATGCATAAAATATGAAATAAATTTATTAAGAATTGATTCACAAACTTCCAAAAAAATTATTACCGAATCATATCCTATGAATAAAACATAATATACGATTTACTAATAATTCAAGAATAAATTCTTTTAAGAATTTATTCAAAGAAAAATAAAAATAGGTAGGCCTAGGAAGCATATTTCGACAAGATTTATATCTAAAATATATGTTCATATTGAATCCAAATAAATTTGTTAAGAATTTGCTATAGAGATTGAAACAATAAGTCGTGAACGTAATTAATTAGAGTGCTATATGTTTATGCTTTATGTAATTAAATAAGATTTGTATAAATTTGTTATAAAGATTGAAACAATAACAGTGTTACCGTGCTATATGTTTATGCTTTATGTATCTTTAAATAAGATTTGTATATAAAATATATGTTTATAATAAACTTAAATAATTTTATTAAAAATTGGGTATAGGAATTGAAAAAAATCATGAAAGTTATTAATTAGATAATAAACGGAGATAAAATCAAACTTGATCAATTTCCTTTTAATGAGTATAGGGTTTTTTGTTACATTATTTAATATATTTTTTATTATTTCTATACTATTAAAAGTATTATATGTTAATTAGTAATAAAGATTCATTTTGCTTCTATCACTCAAGCTAATTAAGAGTGTCAAATCCCCTTTATATGTATCTTTCATAGCCACAATTCACTTTAGACATAAAAAAAAAAATTAATGCATGTCCTTATTGCACAAGTAAATGAATATTGCATTTATGACTTCTCCCGAAACTTGGAGATGGATATGGTAGAAAATCCAAGTACTAAATATGCACCCATGTAATCACAAATAATCTTTAGCAATATATTACCATAAATCCCTAAGTGCATCCCTATTTTTAAGGTTAGGATTACATCTATAGAAATTTATTTAGCTATTTTTTTATTAAGAAAGTGATTACATATTCAATGGTTAATCAAATATTTATAAGCATTCAATTTTGTTTCCAAGTATTTACATGACCAAATTTATTCTTATTTTGTTATCTCCTAAATAAATTTGATTTTGTGGTATTTTATATACGTTGGAATTATCTCCTAAATAAATTTGATTTTGTGGTATTTTATATACGTTGGAATAACCATCAAAGAGCATAACCCTTATAATGAGCTCATTTCCTATGGACTAGTAACATTCGCTTTAATAAATTTTTTTATTTGGTTGTATTTTATATATGTTGGAATAACCATCAAAGAGCATAACCCTTATAATGATTTCATTTCTTATGGACTAGTAACACTTTCTTTACATTTTTTTTTCTTTCTTTTGAAGTATAATATTTTATCTATTTTTTATCCTCAACTACACACTTTTGTATCTTTAATCTCTTTGCTAGTATTTTTTATCCAAAGTTTGTATTTTTTCTAGTTGAAGATGTCCTTTTTGCATCACAATGGAAAATACCACTATAATCGCATTGACCACCAAGAATATTCACTCATAATAGAAATAACTTCCCACATATCAAGATCCCTTGAGCATATCCCTTGAAATGGTTGAGCCTCTATGCTTACATGCTCAATGATCACTTCTCATTTTCGTGGAACACATGTAAGATGTTTCATGTGTTAACTTCTTCTCTATAAGCTAAATTGATGGGTTATCCCTATTATGATATCTATGACAATGTCTCATGTGTCATCCACTACACATTACACTAGAAACCCCCCACAAACATTTATTTGAACTATCAAGTCATGATACACCCACGAGTGCCTATGTTGGTTGATTCTCACCCTCATAAAACAACTTACACACCTTATTCTATCGATGTCTCCCTTTTTTGAATCATATAAATCGATATCCATACTATGGATGCAACAATTTACTCTCATGATGATGAGGTCATTAATATTTTTCAAGATTGGTGGAAGAATTTACTAGATTTAGTAGCATCATTTACCTTGCCCACAACACCTTTTACACATAGCTCTGTCATGGAAGAAGCCATAACTTTGGTGCCCTCTCATAGTACTTTTCTTAGAACAAATATTGGCACATATTCTAGTTTACATGAACAATTAAAACCTCTAGTTGAGGACAACACTAATGGAGTTTTGATAGAACTTTTTGGAGTTTAAGAGAAATAATTTTCTAGGGTTCTGGAAACCATAATTTGGATAGATATAGACTCATGGGCCACTCGGTAAAAGTGTATTTCCCCCCATACAAGGATTGTGTTAGGGACCTAACCTTCCTAACCCATCACATAGGTAGAATAATATATTTTCCATGTAATAAAGGCCAACATGAGTTAATAAGGCTTATTTAATAATGTGAATGAGTCTAATGTAAGAAGACTTAATAGAAGATTCTAATTCTAGAATGATATTCCTCTAGAACGTTCTTTAGAAGATGAATTTAATATAAATAAGAGTAGGAGGCATGAGAAAGCCTTGTTTTGAGAATTATTGTAATAGACTGCTTCTATGTTGTAGGTTTTCTCCTCAAAGAGGTAAGTGAACATTAATTTCTATCAATAAAGGTATCGTGTTTGGTGTTTTAGTTCTCTACATTTTGTTGATCCGCTGGTATTTGTCGCAATATTTCTATTTTTTGCTATTTATAATAGATATGGTACCTAAAAAGTGCCATCAAAGCACTTTCCTCTGCATAAACTATGGTAATTTTTTTCTAGAGTAGAGGCATGTACTGTTGACATATTTAAAGAACAAATATTTTTTGCTCAGCCAGGTAAAACTGTGGTGGGGAAGACTACACGCATGAAATACATATGGTTTCACCGGGTTACTTAGAAATAAACGTTTCACATTGTCAGAAACCTCTGTAACCCATATTGGTTCCCCTCCAGTAGTATCACTTCACACATAATACATACAGAACCATCACTCCCACATACCCTCAAGCATATTGGGTGTCCCCTAGGTCTCCCGAAACTAGCTCTAGATCATCCGATCGATTTCCTGACACCAAGAACAACACTCGGGAAGATACTCGCTAGTACCTGGGTAATTAGTTAGTATGAATAAGGGTATGAGTGAGACTCCTTAGTTGGTGCCTTGAGATATTGGGCTGATTACTACTGTTTGACACGACATGTATATCAGAGAGACATAGCATAGGGAAAACCATTGTTTGTAGGAACCCCAAAAAACCTAGCCCTTAAGATCAAAATAGAATAGAGAAGGAACAAAAGAGATATCTTGTCACGCAACTATACCTCTTGCATTTTGATTGCAAAATTCCTACACAACGTTTCCTATTAAAACTTTGGGAATTTCGGCAATGCAGTATTATTCAGGACAGAGTATAACTCTGCAGAAATAATCCTTTTTTTTCGTGTACCCACCCACCCTTTAAGAAACCTATATTTCCCACCTATTGCATTGGATTCCTCTATTTTTCCGGATTGTAGTGGTACCCTTCACCAATAACCCCTTTTCTATGTGGAACACTTGCCCTAATCCTACGTTTCACTTCCACCATGACACACACCCGCAACCAAGAACTGAAAACCACATTAATTACACCATAGATTCCAAAATGGAATATATGAAAGATTACCTAAAGTAGGAAATCAATTCACACATCACAAGCCAACTTGCATCCCATCTTGAATCCCAACTTGACTCCTTTGTTGCCAAGGTTCTAGAAACATTACATTTTCCTAAAGGCCTTGCCTCATATGAATAGCGTTCTAACCCAGAAGGTGTAGCTTCTTTCAATTCCTAGATTAATTAGTCCAACCCCTTTCTTCATTATTTTTGCCTTCCATGAGTAGAGGTGAACAAATTTGATGGCTCGGTTCCCACTAGTTGGGTCACTCAAATGGAACATTATTTCTCCTTGCATAACATCATTGATGAATTTTCCAAACTTAATTGTGATGTCCTCTATCTGGATCTTGAATGTTGGAAATGGTTGCAATGGTGTAGAAAATGGTTGCAATGGTGCAATTTTGTGGCCAAACTTTATCAACACTTTGATGTTGCCACACACTATCTAGGTCGTTTGACCAAGTTGAAACAATCTGGTACCATGGAAGACTTTAATTCCCCATTTGAGCACATGGTTTTTAGAACAGAGGGCATGTCTGATGCCTTCTTCATAGAATTCTTTATCAATGGCCTCAAGGATGAAATCTAATCCTAGGTCCTCATGGATCTACCCCATAATTGGTGGGAAGCTACTCAACATTCCAATGAAGCAAAACTGATTGTCTTTTCCCAGTACCACAAACCCTATTTTCTTCATCTCACTCACCCTACCAATCCTGCCCCTCATCTCACTCCTCTCAATATCCAAAAATTAACTCAAGTAGAAATGGTTGAATTCCAACTCAAGGATATTTTCTATAATTGTGATGAAAAATATATTCACAGGCACAAATGTAAGGAACATAATATTTTTATGGACATTTTTGAGGATGTTGTTTTTGAGGAGGATGAAGTTTCTCCCGTGGAAGAGATACCCCCAATAGATGATACTAATCCACCCTTTTTATCCACTAGGAGTTGAACCATTGATTTCATTGCATAACCTCACTAGATTTTCTGCTTCCCAAACCTTCAACCTAATTGGCTACATTAAGCATTGGAAAGTAATAATCCTTGTTAATGATGGCAACACCATAATTTTATTTACTGTCGCATTTCCTAGGAAAGAAATTGCTATATCTGTGACTTCAACAATATTCAAATCATGATTTCCAATGGTGGTTCCATGAAATGTGGTGGGTGTTGTGAAAACATGTGCCTACAAATTTGTTAGTACCACTTGAAATCTCCTATGTTTTATATAGATATAGGAAATTGTGACATTATTCTGGGTGTTGAATGGTTACGCACTTTGGGACCCATCCTCATCAATTTTAAGTAAATAACCATGCAATTCCAATAAGAGGGACAATAGTATAAGTTCCAAGGTATCACAATAGGCTTCACTAAGGTCATCATTTTCCATCGAATGGAAAATATCCTAAAAAAATTTCATTCGGGAATTATTTCCCAGCTCCATTCCATTCAAGCAGTTGATACACCCTCAATGCATATTGACCTCCAATGTATCCTCTCCAAACACCAAGCCATTTTTTCCATTCCCCATGGACTTCCCCATTCCCATGGTATTCATGATTGTTCCATTCCTCTAGTCCCAGGCATCCTTCCTCCCAATGACCCCTCTTCTCATCATCTATTTTCCTAGAAGAATGAAATTGAGAAAAATGTTCAATAATTTCTCAAAGCGGGTGTTATCCATCCTAGTACCATCCCCTATTCTTCTCCTATGGTAATGTTACTCAATAAAGAAGGAACTTGATGAATGTGTCCTAATGTTTTCACCCTAAAAAATCTCACCATTAAATAAAAATTTCCCATTCATGTCATTGATGACTTGTTGGATGAATTGAGCAGTGCTCAATACTTTACTAAACTTCATCTCTTCTCTGGATACCACCAGATACATATGAAAGAGGAAGACATTCCCAAGACTGGATTTAGAAATCATGAGGGTCACTATGCATTCTTTTTCATGCTCTTTGGCCTATGTAATGCTCCCTCCACTTTCGAAAGTCTCATGAATCCTGTCTTCCATCCTTTCCTCTGTCATTTTTTCTTAATTTTCTTTGATGATATTTTCATATATAGTAAAACATGGACAACTCATCTTTACGATGTGGATCAAGTTCTCCATCTACTATCTCAGCATAAAATTTTCCTCAATCAATCTAAATGTGCCTTTAGAGCCTAAGAAGTGGAGTACTTATGACAAATTGTTGGTAAGGATGGAGTATAAGTGGATACTAAGAAAATTAAAGCTATTCAGGATTGGCCTCACCCTAAAACGCTTAAGAACTTACATGGTTTTCTGGGTCTAATGGGGTATTATTGAAGGTTTGTTCAAAATTATGGAAAAATTGTAGCACCTCTCACTTCTCTCATTAAAAGGAATGATTTCACTTGGAATCCAACCATTGATCAATGCTTCCATGCCTTGAAAGAAGCTATGTGTATGACTCTTGTCCTGGCACTCCCCGACTTCACCAAGACTTTTGTCCTGGAATGTGATGCTTTTAGGAAAGGAATTTCAGCAATCCTTATGCAATATGGGAGGCCTTTGGATTTCACTATCAAACAAATCTTAGAGCGACATTGGTTCCAACCAATATATGAAAATGAAATGTTGGTTATTCTACATGTTGTTGATCTTTGGCATCCTTATCTCTTGGGGAAATTATTTCAAATTAAAAATAATCATAAAAGCCTCAAGTATTTTTTGAAACAATGAATTTCATCCATAGAGAAACAAAAATGGGTGACCAAGATATTTGGATATGATTATGAGATCATTTACAAGAAGGGAAAATAAAATGTAATTGCTCACGCTCTTTCTAAAAAGTATGAAGATGAAGGTTCCCTCCTTTACCTCTCCTTCATTATACCATATTGGCTCCCAATATGTTTGTCGGGAATGGATGCAAGACCAAAAACTTTATTTCATGATCCAACAATTGCAACACCATGCTCAACATTTTCCTGGGTACTCTTGGAACAATGAATAGATTCAGTACAAAGTCTGTCTGTATTTAAGAAAACAATGGTGAATTAAATCCATGGTTCTTTCTAAGCTTCATGCTTCACCTACAACTGGATATTCAGGGTTTACCAAAACCTATGAATGGTTCAATCGTTCTTTTCTCTGGGATGATATGAAACAATATGTTTGGACCTTTGTGGTTAAATGCGATACCTATCAATGCAATAATAGAGAAATAGTCAAAGCTCCAGGAACACTCCAACCAGTGGGATAAACCCTTGTTATTTGGATGCATATTTCTATGGATTTCATTGTTGACCTCCCTGAATCTGGTAATAATTCGTTCATCATGGTGGTAGTCGATCGTATTTCAAAATATGCTCATTTTTTTTCTCTTCAACACCCATTCACCGCATCCAGAGTCACTCAAATATTTATTCATAATATATTCAAACTTCATGGCATGCCTCATTATATTATCTCTAATAGAGATCCAAATTTCACCAACAATATTTTGCAGGAATTGTTCAGGCTACACGGAATCCAATTGCATCTCAACGCCACCTATTATCCCCAAACAATGGCCAAACTAAAGTTTTCAACAAGTGTTTTGAAACATATTTGCGATGTTTTGCATATGACCAAAAAAATCATTGGGCTTATTGGTTACCTCTAACTGAATGGTTGTATAACACATCTTACCATACTAGTACTCACATGAATCCTTTTGAAGTTGTCTATGGGAAAATTCCACCATCTGTTCTCTCATACATTCCAGGTGTCTCCAAGGTTTAGGAGGCTTACAACAATATTATAGTCTGTGCGACCATTCTCTATACCCTCAAATAAAATTTGGTCATGACTCATAATCACATGAAGAAACAAGAAGATCAAGGTTGTTCTAAATGTCAATTTACTAAAGGGGGCCACGTGCTTCTTCATCTACAACCTTATAATAAGACTTCACTCAAAGCTTAACAACGCCAAAACCTTGCTCCCAAATTTGACAATCCTTATATAATTCTCAAGTGAGTGGGACTCATGGCCTACAAGTTATCTCTGTCAAGTAATTCTAAGCTCCATCCTATTTTTCATGTCCCATGATTAAAGAAAGTGATTAGAGATAAGTTCCAAACTCAAACTAGTCTCCCTGACTTGGATGAAAAAGGTTCCATTTGGTTATAGCCATAAGAAGTTTTGGACCAATGAAAGATTTGTCTTTGTTAGTGCACCATAAAGGAAGTGTTATTTTAGTGGAAACATACAACTCAAGAAGATGCCACCTAGGATCCAACCACCATTCTACAACATTTTCCTCATCTCAAGACTTGAGGACATGGTTGTTCTTCAAGGGGGAGGGAATGTTAGGGATCTAACCTCCCTAACCCATCATGTAGGTATAATAATATATTTTCCAAGTAATAAAGGCTGACATTATTTAATAATGGATATTTAATAATGTGAACAAGTCTAATGTATGAAGACTTAATATAAGCTTCTGCTTCTAGAAATATATTTCTCTATAATTTTCTTTAGAAGATAGAATGAGTACAAATAAGAGTAGGAGGCATGAGAAAGCCCTATATTGAGAATTATTGTAATAGAGCGCTTCTCTACTAGAGGTTTCTCCCTCGAAAAGGGAAGTGGAAATTTCTTTCTATCAATAAAGATATATTATTTGGTCATAATATTATATCCTATATGTTAAACATATCATTTTAAGTAACTCATGGTAAATCATGTTTAACCTTGAGTTACTTAATTTTTCATGTTTGAGTGTAAAATATATGGCTAAAATTTTCTGGCAAACTCAAGATTTAAAAAATATACCCTCCAAATTTAACTCAAACAAAACAACCATAGTTGTAAATAAAACTAGAAACACGTATCCATTTTTTTGGAAGGGAGTAAACCATTTGTTTTTACCATTTTTCATTTTTTTCTAGATGGGGATAGAAGCCAAACTGGTCAACCTCCATGATTTTCCTTATAGGAAGAATTTGTATCCATCAATATGAAGATTTTTTGGAAAATGGAAGCAAAATTGGTCTCCTTCCTCGATTTTCCTTACAAGAAGAATTTTCATTTACAGATTTGAAGATTTGTTGGAAAAAGGGATGAAAATTCCTGTCAAAAGGGGAAAAAAAAAGTTTTCTACAATAGAACTATGATCCTCTCCACTAAAACGACCAATCTCTTCCATCAAAAATGTGATTTTTGTAGTGTGAGAGATTGTACGGATGATTACATGAGGGTTTAGGCATCTTATTTATTTTAAATGTTTAGCATGGGACACTAACTCGACCAATCACTCCCTTCTAACATGCAAGATATATTACATTGTAGCATGAGATTCCCTAAGGAGGAATCTGAGGGTTTGGGCATCTCATTACTTTGAAATGTTTTGTCTGGGAAGGTAGCAGAGAGGAAGTGTGACCAAGTGAGGGTTTAAAAATATAAAACAATCAATTCATTGCAAAAAACAATAAGTTATTACCCTTGTGAGTTTGCTTATAATTTGTTTTTATTTTTTTGGGTGCATAATTATCGTTACAATATGGATTTAACATATAATGGTTTTTGGTAGGTTTTGTGTAGGGTGGATGAGGGTTTAAAGATCAAAGACAATCAATTCATTGCAAAAACTAGTAAGATATTATCCTTATGAGTTTGTCGATCAAGTTTTTTTTTTTTTTTGTGGCACAAATGTTTTTACAATATGTGTTTGACATATGCCTTCAATATGTATGGATCATATACAAGAAAGAATGTAATCTATAAATCAATAACCTATAACCCCAAAAATAGTATTTTTTACAACAAAGATTGTAAGCCAAAGAGTAATCTATTGGACTGAAATAATGGAAACTCTTCTTGGTGCTTTAATAATGAACATTTATCAGAAATTTGTTCATAGACCTCCTATCATTCATTCCTTATACTCTAAACTTTTTGTGCATCATTGTGTATCGAATTGTATCATGTAGCACCCTATTAATGAATTTTAATCAAATAAAAAACATAAATATGATATCTTATAGAAATATTTTATCTCGTATCAAGTTATTGTTAGTGTCCATGATTTTAGAATAAATAAGATGGATACACTATGGTTTTCCTACTCGAACATTTTATGGTTTTTCCATAGAAATTTCAAATTATAAATTCTATACAACCATTTGAAATGTCTCTTTAAATAGAGAATATTTAAAATTTCTCCATTGTCACTTTTATGATGAATCTTCTCCATCTTTACGCTCCCTAGAATCAAATATATTGGCCATTCATCCTCAAATGTATTTCTAATCCTATAAAATTCATGCTTATGAGTAATCCATAAAAATGCATGTTTTTGTTTTCCCGCTAACATTGTCTAAGGTTAAATACTTGGTATGTATCCTCATTCGAGGATGGTACCCAAAGTAAACCCTAGATTCTGCAAGGAAAAATACAAATCCAACAACAAGGCTTGAATCAATTTCAACAATATACTCATTATGTGCTCAATGTGTCATTTACATGAATAGAAATTGGGTGGGGAGGATAACACTCAAATCCTATCCTCACTCCACCCAACCCACTTCCATCTCCCAAAAAAACAACTACTTCCCTTTGAACCAATGGTATGACAAGGAATGCAATTCTCTCCACTGCCATCTTCATTATGCATTCACCCATGTAACCTCTCCTATCCTAGCCTTAGAGCTTCCTATCATCATCTCCTCTGCATAATAAATGCCTCATTGTTTCTAAGAGGAGATGGGACTAATGTACTTCCCTTATTCAATACCCCAAACAATTTTGGCTCACCATCCTCCCCCACCACTCTCCCCTTCCATCTGATATTAACCTTGAATCCCTCTTCTCTCACATATCCACTCTCTATGATATCCCTAGACAACACCATATTCAAGTTACCTCTTCACTCCCTTCATGCTTCCTATTATCAGACAATGATATCAAAGAGGCTACTTGGGTGATAATAAGTAACAAATCAACATCCAAGGAGGGTTTCCAAGCAGAGTTCTTTAAGCATAGTCTTTGAGATCTAGTTTCTCACTTGGTTGATATCTTCAACCATGTGGTTTGTATATGTTTTCCATTAGTATGGTCACATCACGTATTTCACCCAATACATAAAACGAGCCCCAGTTCATATCCCAACAACTGCAGGATAATCATGGTGGGCCACAAGTTCTTGAATCTCTATGTTATGGTTCTCCATGTGAAGCTCTCTAATGAGCTTGAGCAGAGATCCCTTAGAGATAGGGGATAGGAAAGATTATGAACTACTAATTAAACATTGATCACTTATTTACCCTCCAGGCCATCATGGAGGAGGCACAACATCATTCTTCAAAGTTATACTGTTGCTTTGTATATTTTCATAAATATTTTCATTCCATCCTGCAAGAAGACTTATTCTGGAGGCTCGAAGACATTAGCATTTTTCCTAAACCCTATTGACTTCCATCATATGCCTATATGAGTCATTCATTGGTATTCTTTGCATAGTTCATTAGATATTTGATTTCATCATGCGTACCATTGTGGTATAACCCGATTTCCCCATGTCCCCCTCCTTGTTTAGGATTTACATTGATTAGTTGGAGACCTTTCTTCATGAGAATATCTAGGACAATGATGGGTGCCTCCTCCATCGGGTTCTAATATCCTTCCTACTCTTCACTAATGATGTGGTCCTCCTAATATAATCTCCATTGGGGATAAAAATATAGTTAGATGTCTTATCTCTCTTTTGTGACCTTCATCAGTTAATGGTTGACCTGGGTAAAACCAAGGTTATGATATTCAATTGGTTGAAGAAGACCATGAAACTTTATTTCTTTTTTCAGAAGGGAGGAAATTGTGGTCACCATCACCTACATATACATTGGGGGTGTAATTGTTAATACCCTGTTTTAGTTTACGACCAACCCTTTGGCCTTGGATCAACAAGGGATACATATCCTTATCCCTTCTCAAAATATAGTGCTTTCAACACCATGTTTAGGAAATCTCATCCAATATGTCCCTCATGGATTCCCTTGTCCGACCTACTATTTTCTATGTCTCAAATATTTGGGGGCCTTATTTACTTGATTATCATTGAGCCTTTGCTGGGAGAATACAAGACCTTCTCCTCTGGTGCATTAATAGATGCAAGAAGGAAATCCCTCATCACATAATTCTGTCGGATTTTGGGTCCCAATCCTTCTGACTTGAGAAAATGTTCAAACTCGTCTCCTTTCTACATCGCATTTTGAGCTTCACTAACTCAGTTAAGGGGAAATACCAATACTTGTACTTGGCCTATTTTATTCAAATACTATTTACCTCTCTATCCCTTTGAGTTAATATTGAGGTTGTCTCATAGGGGTTTCAAGGTTAAGAGAGAGTAGATACTTCTCCTTCGACGCATTATCAAATGGAAGCAGAAAGTACCCCAACACATCATCCTTACAGATATTGGTGCCCAACCATTTTGTCTTGAGACTATTTTACTCCTGGTTTCACTTCTACACCACATTTAGAGTTTCATCGACTAAGGAAAGGGTCCATACCAATACTTGTACTTGTCATGTTACTCATCAAAGTACATTTCCTTATCTATTCCTCATGGCCATACTAGATGTTGGTTTATATGGATGAGAGGACACTTAACTTGCATCTAAATCCAATCCCATTTCACAAAAAAACCTAACACCAATTAGCCCCAAGGTAGATCTCCATCGGTTGTTGATACTCTTCTTTACACTAGGTACCATCCTTGGAACAAGGGGAAATGTCCAGGAGGTTCCCAAGGAGTTCTTTACAAAGCACTGTCGACTCTTGTGAATATGGGAAATGGAATCACATTTAGTTTTCATAGTTTAAGCTTCTAAATTCCACACTTTCCATAATGCCTCTCACCCATTTAGTATGCAATTCATGGCATCCCCACTAATATAATAAATAATCATGTTTCTATGGATCTTGGGAAGTTCTAAATCATTAACATATTAACCTAAATAATAAGCAATGGATGTAGTGATGTTATATTTTCATGTCCCTAGAGGCCTATAAAGCAAGTAGGATCTCTTCATTGATTTTTATAGTATTTTGATATAATTATCACCCTTCAACAAATGCCTCAAGATCTACTACAATTTATTCTTTTCTAATGTGATCTAAAACATGAATATCCATACCATGAAATATTCACAAGAATAAAATATAACACATCAAAGGGTCCCCCTTGGAACCTTCAATAGCTTCACAAAGTGTACAAGATAATATCCTCCTATATTCTCCACATCAAGTATTCCAAGTATACTAGGGTTTCCAAATTCCACAAAACCTTATCAACATCGAGTGCTTCTTTACTCTAATATTTCTTCCAAACTAATGCAAGACATCACCAACATCAAGCGAGACAACATGGAAGCAATCAAACAGCTAGACAAGCACCAACGCAAATTTTGAAATTGCCTTGAAGTTGTTGCGCAATCTTAAATGAAGCCATTAAGAAGAAGCATACTTGTATAATGCAAACAGACCTTGAGTCATTTTCTCTCATCCTTAGTAGGTAGAAGGCATTTATAGTAGTTAATGCAGGTAGATAGAATTTAATTCTAGATTAGACAGTTTTAAAGCACAAGAGGGAAATGGGATATAGACACCCTCATTATGTATTGCAACATTATTATGAAGAAGCATCAGAGAGAGCATAGAAGAAGTAAAGAGCTGTGTAAGAAAACCCATGTACTGATATTTGGATTAATAGAAAGAGTTTGATTCAAATTCATGGTTTCATGTTTTTCTTTGCGTATTGATGTTGAATGATATGCTCATGAATGTTTGCTTCCTGTTATACATTTTCTTTATATGATGTGTATATGATTTCATGTTTGAGGTTGAAGTTTGAAAGGGAGTAGGAATGAGTTTCAATTGTTTCTCTATCTGAGCAAGAGTTCCTGCAAAAAGTGCAACTAAAGTGTCTGAAAGGAGTGCGTTGACAAAAGGAATCAGATAGTTTTACTTTCGTTCTCATTTCCTCAAAAGTGCAGCTGGGCACAGGAGCCGTGCAAGGACTGTGCAGGCCAAGATAAGCCTTAAAGTTGAAAATATGAGCAGAGCATTGAGGGACTGCTGCTGCAGGGGTGCGCAGGGTCGAAGGAAATTCAACACTTGGAAGTGTTTGAAGGTTTCCGCAAGGAGTGGGCGCAAAATTCTTCTTTAAGACTTGACGTTGAGAGAAAACTCAAGAGGTATAGGACCTTTGAGTAATTGTTGAAGAGAAGCACAGGAAACTTGTGCCGTGGAGTGTTTAGTAGGTGTCGTAATTTTGCACCGCAAGTGGAAATTTTATGGAAGAACACTTGGTCATTCATAGAAATCATCAGGAAGGAGGGACGGTGGGAATTCTCTGAGGAGAATTCATGAATTTTTGTGAGCCATCAGATCTCGCGGAGGAATAGGGGAGTTACGGTGAAAGCGTCGAAGGGTTCAAAGCTCAGGAGGAGTAGGACCATAGATCCGAGCCAGAAGGGCCGTTGAATTTACTCGTGAAATTCCATATCGGGGTTTCGTGGGTTGAAATTCTGTAAACATTGCAATAGGAATCGCGATATCCCAAAAGCTAAGTGGATTTTTGTGGGCCACGGATGGAGTTGGTGAATGGACAGGTGGCACGCTGTTTCGAGTTTTCATGGAAGGTGAAGTCTCGAAAACTTTGCAATTAGGATTTGTGATATTGCGAACTCCAAAATGCCAATGGAGTGAAGGACCATTGAAAGGTCAACCACATGCGTGTATCGGAGTTTGGGAAAATTGAGATTCGGGAGTCGGTAAGACAAGTTGTTCGACATCGCGAGTGCCGAAATCGTGATAAAATAAATCCTGAAAGGGAAAGGAAAGGGTCATCGTTGATTGTTGTCAGGTTTCGAGGATTTGAGAGACCAACGCCTAACCATTGGATTCGCAAAGTTGCAAAGTCTGATCTCCCGAGTGAAAAGAGGGGATCCCGTGAGAGTTTTTGTGGGTGCATATTTCCTAATAGGAAAATAGAAGAGCTATTTAAGAGTTGTTCGGGCTAGTGGGAAAAGAAATATCCTGTGTCGACATGGACCTTCTGACCTGCGGGTTGTGGAGGGAGTGTGCATGGGAACCATTTGGTATCAAAGCACAAAAAGGTTCTTTACTTTCTGTAGAAGAGAAGAGAATTCACCATGTTGCTAAGGAGAAGGGACAGGAAAACACCTGATCCACCAGAAGAGAGGGAAATGCCGAGAAGAAGAGGCAGGAAGATGATAGATCCAACCATGGAGAGAGAGATGCATGATCTACGATCTAGACTCGAAGACATGGAGACAACGCAAAGACACACAGTCAGTGCTGGGGATCTGAGTGATTCCGAGAGTGAAGTTGAGGATGACTGTGAAGAAGAAGTTGCAGCCGAAGATGCATCAAACGGGCATTTGATCAGAGCTATTGCTAGGATGGGTGCAAGAGAAAAGATGAACATTCCAGTTTATGAGGGAAACTTGGATGCAAAGGAGCTTCTAGACTGGATTAGAGATCTAGACACATACTTTGACTATGAAGATGTCAAAGAGGACAAGAAAGTCAAGCATGTTGTCACAAGATTGAAAGGACATGCAACATTGTGGTGGGATGAACTACAAGCTGAAAGACACTGCAAGGGCAAGCAGAAGATCAAGAGCTAGGACAGAATGATCGCGAAGTTGAAGGCGAAATTCATCCCCAGGGATAATCAAATTACTCTATTCAGGAGGATGCAGAACCTAAGATAGAAGATGATGACAATGAAAGAATACACTGAGGAATTCTCCAAGTTGAACATCAGGGCAGGTCATCAGGAGAGCGATGATGAAAAAGTTTCCAGATACATGAATGGTCTGAGATATGATATTCAGGATGAGATGAGCATGGTAACCATCCGAACGATGGAATATGCTTATCAGATGGCTCTGAAAGCAGACGAGAAGTTGAGCCGAAAGCAGAGTCAAAGAGGTCGAGGAAGAAGTCGCCCCAGAGGAAAATCAATTGCCAAAGAGAAATATCATAAGCCCAAGGAGGACTGGAAGAAACCTCAGACTCGAACTGAGAGAGGTGGAACCTTACAACGAGGGAAATATGTTGAAAGGAGAGGGAAACATACTGAGCAGAGAGGAGATTATGCTGACAATAATACTTTTCCTCGTACTAGAGGCAGAGGAAGAGGAAGGGGTGGAGTAATCACATGCTTCACATGTGGAAAGAATGGGCACAAGTATTACGAGTGTCAAGATAAAAAGAAGGAGAGTGGAGAAGCTCACATCGTCGAGGCATAGAGGCGGGATGTTGAGGCAGAAGACGCTGAAGGTGGAAGATCGTCGATGATGCGAAAAGTCCTTTTGACACCCGAGAAGGAGGTGGAGAGTTCAGTCCAAAGGACCAGACTTTTCAGGACTGCTTGCAAGACCAAGGATAGGGTATGCAAGGTCATTGTAGATAGTGGTAGCACAAATAATCTCGTTTCTACGGAGATGGTAGAGAATATGGAGCTGGAGACGATTGATCATCCAAGCCCATATAGAGTTTCGTGGCTACAAAAAGGACATCAAGTAATTGTCACTAAACAATGTTTAGTTGAATTCAAGATAGGAGGATATAATGATAAGATATTGTGTGATGTAATTCCTATGGATGTTTGTCATCTATTTCTGGGTAGACCATGGCAATATGACAGGAATGTGATTCATGATGGGAGAATGAACACATACACCCTAGAGAAGAATGGGAGGACACACATGTTGCTTCCAATCAAGGATAAGGAGGTGAAACCGGAAGTAAGAAACACAGTACTTCTCATGAGTGGGAAGGAACTTCTTACAAAGGTTAAGAAGAAGGAGGATCCATAGTTCATTGTGTTTAGAAAGCCGAAGATTGTTTTGACTAGTACAAGAATAGATGATTTACCAAAAGAGATTCAAGAACTGCTGGAAGAGTTCGCTGACATCATAGTGGACGAATTACCTCGTTCGTTTCCACCAATCAAAAGTGTGAGTCATCATATTGATATCATACCAGGAGCCAGTTTTCCAAACAAAGCTGCGTACAGATTGAGGCCGCAAGAGAATGAAGAGGTTAAAAGTCAAGTCCAAGAGCTATTGGACAAAGGCTTGGTCAGGGAAAGCTTGAGTCCATGTGTTGTTCCAATAGTACTCAGTTCGAAGAAAGACGGAGGCTGGAGGATATGTATTGAATCAAGGGTGATCAACAAGATAACCATCAGGTACAGATTTCCATTGCCAAGGATGGATGATCTGATGGATTGCTTAAGTGGAGAAAAGTATTTTTCAAAGATTTATTTGAAAAGCGGTTATCATCAAATCCGCATGAGAGAAGGTTATGAGTGGAAGTCAGCATTCAAAACAAATGAAGGGTTGTATGAATGGCTTGTTATGCTGTTTGGAATAAAAAATGCACCGAGTAACTTTATGAGGTTGATGAATGAAGTCCCGAGAGAGTTCATCGGAAAATTTGTCATTGTGTATTTGGATGACATACTGGTTTACAGTAAAACAATGGTAGAGCATATGAAGCATTTGGCTATAGTGATGCAGAAAATACAATAGGAGAAACTGTTGATAAACATGAATAAATCCTCATTCATGAAGACAAAGCTCATTTACTTGGGATTTGTTATTTCAGCAAATGAGCTGAGGATGGACCTAAATAAAGTGGAAGTAATCAAGAATTGGACATCACCAAAGAATGTTTTTGAGGTGAGAAGTTTTCACGGATTGGCTAGTTTCTACCAGAAATTCATCAGGAATTTCAATGGGATTAGCATAGCAATGATGGATATAGTGAATAAAAGACACAAATATTTTCAATGGATAGAAGAAGCTGAGAAAAGTTTTAATTTGTTGAAGAGGAAGATTATGGAACAACTAGTTCTAGTGTTGCAAGATTTCCAGAAAACATTTCAAGTGAAATGCAATGCAAGTGGGTTTGCAATTGGAGCAGTCTTGAGTCAGGAAGACATGCTGATAGCATACTTCAACAAGAAGCTGAATGAAGAGAAAGTGAAGTACTCCACTTATGATAAGGAGTTTTATGCTATCATACAGGCATTGAAGAAATGGAGGCATTACTTGATCCCGAAAGAGTTTGTCTTATACAATGACAATCATGCATTGAAGTTTGTGACTCAATAGGAAAAGTTGAATCAGAAACATGTAAAATGAATTGAGCATATGAAGAATTTCACTTTTGTGATTAAACATATTTCTGGTACTGCTAACAAAGTGGTTGATTCTTTGAGTAGGAAGTGTTTGATGTTGCAAGAGTTCAGATTCAAAACGTTGGGTTTTGATGATGTCAGGAACATGTACGTTGATGATCATGATTTTAAGGAGGCGTATGAAGAAACTAAGAATCTAATTCTTAGAGACCGAAGTCAATGGGTAGAATATATGATCCAGGAAGGATTACTATTTAGAGGTAATCAATTGTGTATTCTGAAATGCTCCATGAGGGAGAACTTGCTAAAGGAGAAACACAGTGGAGGATTGGCAGGGCACTTTGGTCACGACAAGAAGTTTGCAAAGTTGAATGAGTCATATTTTTGGCTGGGAATGGGAGTAGACGTCAATAGATTCGTGGACAGATGCAGAATTTTCCATCATTCAAAGGGAAGAAGACAGAATGAAGGATTTTATCAACCATTGCCCATACTAGAGAGGCCATGGGATGCAATTAGCATGGATTTTGTATTGGGGTTTCCAATAACACAAAGAGGTTGTGATTCAATCTTTGTGGTGGTGGATAGATTTTCCAATATGGCACACTTTATCCCATGTCAAAAGACCAGTGACGCAACTCACATTGCGAATCTGTTTTTCAAAGAAGTCATTCGACTTCATGGCTTACTAAGGAGTATAGTTTTGGATCGAGATATGAAATTCATAGGGAATTTTTGGAGGACTTTATGGAAGAAGCTGGGAACTAAATTGTCATTTAGTTCATCTTATCATCCTCAGATGGATGGACAGACATAAGTGGTAAACAAAAGTCTGGGAGACTTCCTGAGAAGCTTGGTGACAGAACACCACAGTCAGTGGGACAACATATTACCATAGGAAGAGTTTGCTTATAATGATTCGGTTAATAGGAGCATAGGCAAAAGTCCATTTCACATTGTCTATGGCATGCAGTCGAGAGGAATTTATGAGCTGAGGGATTCAGAACAGACTGCGACTAGGAGCACTAGTGAAGAACAATTTGTAGAGGTGATGAAGGAACTTCACAGCCAGCTAAAGCAGCGATTGCAGAATTTGAGCCAGGAATACAAGCGCAGAGCAGATTAGCACAAAAGACAACTTCAGTTTGAGGCTGGTGACGTGATTCTGGCACATTTGAGAAAGGAAAGGTTCCCGAGAGGAATGTATAATAAGTTGAAGATGAGGAAAATCTGGAGATGTAAGGTCTTGAAGAAACTTGGGGCAAATGCTTACGAGATTGAATTACCCGATGGGATCAGAATCTCTCCAATATTCAATATCTCGGATTTGTAACCATATAAAGCTGAGGAAAAAAGAGCAGGAAATGAGCATCCAGTGATCCAGTGAAGAAAGTAGATGCCAGTTGCAGAGGAGCCATAGATGGAGTGCATACTGGATAAAAGACTAAGTAAGAAGACCAGGCGGAAAGAATACTTAGAGTATCTGGTCAAATGGAAGAACCATCCAGTTGAATATGCCAGCTGGGAGAGAGAAGCAGAGATCCAGAAGCATGGACAGGAGCCCATGAAAAGTTTCAAGCTAGGGAGTATGATGCAGGAGCATCACCAACATCAAGCGAGCCAACATGGAAGCAATCGGACAGCTAGACAAGCACCAACGCAAATTTTGAAATTGCCTTGAAGTTGTTGCGCAATATTAAATGAAGCCATTAAGAAGAAGCACACTTGTATAATGCAAATAGACCTTGATTCATTTGCTCTCGTCCTTAGTAGGTAGAAGGCATTTATAGTAGTTAATGCAGGTAGATAGAATTTAATTCTAGATTAGACAGTTTTAGAGCACAAGAGGGAAACGGGATATAGACACCCTCATTGTGTATTGTAACATTATTATGAAGAAGCATTAGAGAGAGCATAGAAGAAGTAGAGAGTTGTGTAAGAACACCCATGTACTAATATTTGGATTAATAGAAAGAGTTTGATTCAAATTCATGGTTTCGTGTTTGTTCTCTGTGTATTGATGTTGAATGATATGCTCATGAATGTTTGCTTCCTGTTATACATTTGATTTATATGTTGTGTATATGATTTCATGTTTGAGGTTGAAGTTTGAAAGGGAGTAGGAATGAATTTGAATTGTTTATCTATCTGAGCAAGAGTTCCTGCAAAAAGTGCAGTTGAAGTGTCCGCAAGGAGTGCGTTGACAAAAGGACTCAGATATTTTTACTTTCGTTCTCATTTCCTCAAAAGTGCAGTTGGTCACATTTGCCATGCAAGGAGTTCGTAGGCCAAGCTAAGCCTCAGAGTTGTAAATCTAAGTAGAGCATTGAGGGACTGCTGTTGTAGGGGTGCACAGGGTCTAAGGAAATTCATCACTTGGAAGTGTTTGAAGTTTGCCGCAAGGAGTGCGCACAAAATTCTTCTTTAAGACTCGAAGTTGAGAGAAATCACAAGAGGTATAGGACCTTTGAGTAATCATCGAAGAGAAGCATAGGAAACTTGTGCCGTGGAGTGTTTAGTAGGCATCGTAAGTTTGTGCCACAGGTGGACAGTTTGTGGAAGAACACTTGGTCATTCGCAGAAATCATCAAGAAGGAGGGACGAACAAAATTATCTGAGGAGAATTCATGAATTTTCGTGAGCCGTTAGATCTCGTGGAGGAACAGGGGAGTTACGGTGGAAGTGTTGAAGGGTTCAAAGCTCAGGAGGAGTAGGACCATAGATCCAAGCCACAAGGGCCGTCGAATTTACTCGTGAAATTCCATATTGAGGTTTCGTGGGTTGAATTTCTGCAAACATTGCAACAGGAATCGCAATATCACGAAACGTGATATCTCAAAAGCTAAGTGGATTTGTGTGGGCCACGGATGGAGTCAGTGAATTGACAGGTGGCACACTATTTTGGGTTTTCGTGGAAGGTGAAGTCCCAAAAACTTTTCAATTAGGATTCGGGACACTGCGAACTCCGAAATGTCGATGGAGTGAAGGACCGTTGAAAGGTCAACCACACACATGTATCAGAGTTTTGGAAAATTGGGATTCGGGAGTCGGTAAGACAAGCTGTTCGACATCGCGAGTGCTGAAATAACGATAAAAGAAATATCGAAAGGGAAAGGAAAGGGTCAGCGTTGATTGTTGTCGGGTTTCGGGGATTTGAGAGACCAATGCCTGGCCATTGGATTCGCAAAGTTTCTAAGTTCGATCTCCCGAGTGCAAAGAGGGGATCCCGTGAGAGTTGTTGTGGGTGCAGATTTCCCGATAGGGAAATAGAAGAGCTATTTAAGAGTTCTTCGGGCCAGTGGGAAAAGAAATATCCTATGTTGACGTGGACCTTCCAACCTGCGGGTTGTGGAGGGAGCGCGCGTGGGCACCATAAACTCTGGCTTATATTGACTTATTAGGAAAAAACCCTAATCCTAGTATTCCCACAATTTTTTCAAGAACTCTAGCATTAAAGACATCGAGAGAAAATGAAATGAAGAAGAGTAAAAAACGATAAAACATTCTCATTTTTTGTTGAGGATAATGACAATTTTCTTCAATGTTGTTAGTGGTCTTATACAATTAGGTCATGTGAAAATTTCACTCATCCTATAAATGATTAGTTTGTGACAAAATTCTTTAGATATCTCTCATAATCACCCCAATGTATGGCTACCTTGGCATTTTTACATAATATATGGGTGTTGAATGACAGAGATAATTTCACTGACCTTGATTTTCAAAATAACAATCATGTCCCTGCACATGCACCCACAAGCCCTAACTACTTATACTATTATCCTTATATCGGGGCCAAATTAATGTAAAATTCAACCTTAATGCTCTATTATTGGATAGAGCATAACTGATTAAATATTTGAATGTGCCATAAAGAATACTTTTCATGATTTGATGAAACAAATCTGACAAACAAAAAAATGTGTTGTATTTTGGGTGTCCTCAACAAGACATGCCCAGTCCTTATAGCATTCAACCTAGTGGTCAAATTATCATCATCATCATCATTATCATTAGACATCTCACATTAATCTTTAACGTCTTGGAGAATTATATTAGGGCTTGGAAATCATCTTGATCATAATTTGATGATGGGATCTGAGCAAAAAATATATCTAAGTAGGAAAAGTATGAGACATCATCCATTTAATAATATTTATTTGAAAGGCCAATCAAAGTCATTTTCTTGTTTGTTAAGTTTTCATATTAATTGGGCAGGACAAGAAAATTTGTTGTCTTGTAAGTAATTGATTTGTTGATAGGTGTATTAAAACTTAAAAGTGGCTTGTATAGTAGCATAAAGGGATTTTTTCTTTTATTTTTCTAAGTATGATGGTTCGACATATAATGTGTGGACCAAGAAATCATCACACACACACACACACACATATATATTGTTTTCCCTAAGGAAAAACCTCACCAGGGTAAACCCCAGGTCACTTCCATGCATTTAGCAGATGGCACCCATTTTAAGCCCATAGACATTGATTATATATAGATATTGTTTTTCTAAAATTTATAGTGGATGGTATTATTTCAATTGATCTTGTATGAGCATGTACACATTTACTTCACCAAATTGCATCGTGTCCCAATAAGGGTTTATTTTCATTACAAAACTAGATATGTTTCAAATTTGTATGCATCCTTCACTTGATTTTCAACATGTTTTGTTTATGTAAATTGATCTTATCCTAGTTTGAAATCACTTAATCTAATGTGCACTGATAAAATGAAACTTTTCATGTAATGTGCAGGTTTTCTCACTTTTTTCATGTATAAGGTTTTGCAAGCTCAATGTTAGAAAAAATCACAAGCACCATCTAGTGTTGCAGTCTCATAGGATAGTTCCTTGACTGGTGGTAATGTTAGTGACCAGATATAAAATGATGGGCCTAAACCATATCTACTTAGAACTCACTCAACTATGAAGTTTGTTAGTGGTAGTGTTCCATCCTTTTATAATGTTTTTCTTCTCAATGAAGAAAAAAATGGTTCAAAATAAATTATGATATATGTAAAATTCTTGATGAGTATCACATGGGTAACCTACAGTTGACACCCTTAGAACCTTGTGTTGATAATCCAAACCATTACATTGTTGGTATAAATCACTCATGTATTGATAGTATGCATAATGTTATTTGTGTACATATTCTATACAGAGGTGAAGATTGAAGACTTTCATTACACCATCCCTCCTTAAGTGAATTACACTTACAGCTGGGTTTGACTAGTTCAACTATATTACAGGAAATGGTTTCAACGTGTATTAAACCTAGATATTATATTGGATCTGCCTTGGATGTTAATCCTCTATTAAGATATGGGTGTTTTGTTAATATTGATGGGAAAAAATCATTCAATTGGGCGGGCTTGTTATGCATACCACAAATCCAATTAATTTTATTATCAATTCAGGTAACTATGTCTTCATTTACTATGAAAATGTGTTTGGTTTGTCTAAAT
>JASDQU010505295.1:63178-74269 GCA_032191745.1 Picea mariana | reverse complement strand
TGTGATTTTTTCTAACATTGAGCTTGCAAAACCTTATACATGAAAAAAGTGAGAAAACCTGCACATTACATGAAAAGTTTCATTTTATCAGTGCACATTAGATTAAGTGATTTCAAACTAGGATAAGATCAATTTACATAAACAAAACATGTTGAAAATCAAGTGAAGGATGCATGCAAATTTGAAACAGATCTAGTTTTGTAATGCAAATAAACCCTTATTGGGACATGATGCAATTTGGTGAAGTAAATGTGTACATGCTCATACGAGATCAATTGAAATAATACCATCCACTATAAATTTTAGAAAAACAATATCTATATATAATCAATGTCTATGGGCTTAAAATGGGTGCCATCTGCTAAATGCATGGAAATGACCTGGGGTTTACCCTGGTGAGGTTTTTCCTTAGGGAAAACTATATATATATATATATATATATATATGATGATTTCTTGGTCCACACATTATATGTGGAACCATCATACTTAAAAAAATAAAACAAAAAATCCCTTTATGCTACTATACAAGCCACTTTTAAGTTTTAATACACCTATCAACAAATAAATTACTTACAAGACAACAAATTTTCTTGTCCTACCCAATTAATATGCAAACTTGGGAAACAAGAAAATGAATTTGATTGGCCTTTCCAATAATTATTATTAAATGGATGATGTCTCATACTTTTCCTACTTAGATATATTTTTTTGCTTAGAGCCCATCATCAAATTATGATCAAGATGATTTCCAGGCCCTAATATAATTCTCCAAGACATTAAAGATTAATGTGAGATGTCTAATGATAATAATGATGATGATGATAATTTGACCGCTAGGTTGAATGCTATAAGGACTAGGCATGTCTTGTTGAGGACACCCAAAATACAACACAATTTTTGGTTTGTCAGATCTGTTTCATCAAATCATGAAAAGTATTCTTTATGGCACATTCAAATATTTAATCAGTTATGCTCTATCCAATAATAGAGCATTAAGGTTGAATTTTACATTAATTTGGCCCCAATATAAGGATAATAGTATAAGTAGCTAGGGTTTGTGGGTGCATGTGCAGGGACATGATTGTTATTTTCAAAATCAAGGTCAATGAAATTATCTCTCTCATTCAACACCCATATATTATGTAAAAATGCCAAGGTAGCCATACATTGGGGTGATTATGAGAGATATCTAAAGAATTTTGTCACAAACTAATCATTTATAGGATGAGTGAAATTTGCACATGACCTAATTGTATAAGACCACTAACAACATTGAAGAAAATTGTCATTATCCACAACAAAAAATGAGAATACTTCATCATTTTTTACTCTTCTTCATTTCATTTTCTCTCGATGTCTTCAATGCTAGAGTTATTGAAAAAATCGTGGGAATACTAGGCTTAGGGTTTTTTCCTAATAATTCAATATAAGATAGACTTTAGAAGAAAGATTAGAGTAAAGAAGCACTCGATGTTGAGAAGGTTTTGTGGAATTTGGAAACCCTAGTATACTTGGAATACTTGATGTGGAGAAGATAGGAGGATATTATCTTGTACACTTTGTGAAGCTAGTGAAGGTTCCAAGGGGGACCCTTTGATGTGTTATATTTTATTCTTGTGAATATTTCATGGTATAGATATTCATGTTTTAGATCGCATTAGAAAAGAATAAATTGAAGTAGATCTTGAGGCATTTGTTGAAGGGTGGTAATTATATCAAAATACTATAAAAATCAATGAAGAGATCCTACTTGCTTTATAGGCCTCTAGGGACATGAAAATATAACATCACTACATCCATTGCTTATTATTTAGGTTAATATGTTAATGATTTAGAACTTCCCAAGATCCATAGAAACACGATTATTTATTATATTAGTGGGGATGCCATGAATTTCATACTAAATGGGTGAGAGGCATCATGGAAAGTGTGGAATTCAGAAGCTTAAACTATGCAAACTAAATGTGATTCCATTTCCCATATTCACAAGAGTCGACAATGCTTTGTAAATAACTCCTTGGGAACCTCCTGGACATTTCCCCTTGTTCCAAGGATGGTACCTAGTGTAAATAAGAGTATCAACAACCGATGGAGATCTACCTTGGGGCTAATTGGTGTTAAATGGGATTGGATTTAGATGCAAGTTAAGTGTCCTCTCATCCATATAAACCAACATCTAGTATGGCCATGAGGAATAGATAAGGAAATGTACTTTGATGAGTAACATGACAAGTACAAGTATTGGTATGGAACCTTTCCTTAGTCGATGAAACTCTAAATGTGGTGCAGAAGTGAAACCAAGAGTAAAATAGTCTCAAGCCAGAACGGTCGGGCGCCAATATCTGTAAGTATGATGTGTTGGTGTACTTTCTTCTTCCATCTGATAATGCGTCGAAGGAGAAGTATCTACTCTCTCTTAACCTTGAAAGCCCTATGAACCAACCTCAATATTAACTCAAAGGGATAGAGAAGTAAATAGTATTTGAATAAAAATAGGCCAAGTACAAGTACTAGTATTGCCCCTTAACTGAGTTAGTGAAGCTCAAAATGTGATGTAGAAAGGAGACGAGTCTGAACATTTTCTCAAGTCAGAAGGATCGGGACCCAAAATCCAATAGAGTTATGTGATGAGGGATTTCCTTCTTTCATCTATTAATGCACCAGAGGACAAGGTCTTGTATTCTCTCAACAGAGGCTCAATGATAATAAAGTAAATAAGGCCCCCAAATATTTGAGACATAGAGAATAGTAGGTCGGACAAGGGAGTCCATGAGGGACATATTGGATGAGATTTCCTAAACATAGTGTTGAAAGCACTATATTTTGAGAAGGGATAAGGATATGTATCCCTTGTTGATCCAAGGCCAAAGGGTTGGTCATAAACTAAAATAGGGTATTAACAATTACACCCCCAATGTATATGTAGGTGATGGTGACCTCAATCTCCTCCCTTCTAAAAAAGAAATGAAGTTTCATGGTCTTCTTCAACCCATTGAATATCATAACCTTGGTTTTACCCAGGTCAACCATTAATTGATGAAGGTCACAAAAGAGAGATAAAAAATCTAACTATATTTTTATCCCCAATGGAGATTATATTAGGAGGACCACATCATTAGTGAAGAGTAGGAAGGATATTAGAACCTGGTGGTGGATGCACCAATCATTTTCCTAGATATTCTCATGAAGAAAGGTCTCCAACTAATCAATGTAAATCCTAAACAAGGAGGGGGACATGGGGAAATCGGGTTATACCACAATGGTATGCATGATGAAATCAAATATCTAATGAACTATGCAAATAATACTAATGAATGACTCATATAGGCATATGATGGAAGTTAGTAGGGTCTAGGAAAAATGCTAATGTCTTTGAGCCTCCACAATAAGTCTTCTTGCAGGATGGAATAAAAATATTTATGAAAATATACAAAGCAGTAGTATAACTTTGAAGAATGATGTTATGCCTCCTCAATGATGGCCTGGAGGGTAAATAAGTGATCAATGGTTTAATTAGTAGTTCATAATCTTTCCTATCCCCTAGCTCTGAGGGATCTCTTCTCAAGCTCATTAGAGAGCTTCACATGGAGAACCATAATATAGAGATTCAAGAAATTGTGGCCCACCATGATTATCCTGTAGTTGTTAGGATATGAACTGGGGCTTGTTTTATGTATTGGGTGAATGACGTGATGTGACCATACTAATGGAAAACCTATAAAAACCACATGGTTGAAGATATCAACCAAGTGAGAAACTAGAGCTCAAATACTATGCTTAAAGAACTCTGCTTGGAAACCATCCTTGGATGTCAATTTGTTACTTCTTATCACCCAAATAGCCTCTTTGATTTCATTGTCTGATAATAGGAAGCATGAAGGGAGTGAAGAGGTAACTTGAATATGGCGTTGTCTAGGGATATCATAGAGAGTGGATATGTGAGAGAAGAAGAATTCAAGGTTAAGATCAGATGGAAGGGGAGAGTGGTGGGGGAGGATGGTGAGCCAAAATTGTTTGGGGTAGTGAATAAGGGAATTACATTAGTCCCATCTCCTCTTAGAAACAATGAGGCATTTATTATGTGGAGTAGATGATGATAGGAAGATCTAAGGCTAGGATAGGAGGGGTGACATGGGTGAATGCATGATGAAGGTGAATGCATGATGAATATGGTAGTGGAGAGACTTGCATTCCTTGTCATACCATTGGTTCAAAGGGCAATAGTTGTTTTTTTGGGAGATGGAAGTGGGTTTGGTGGAGTGAGGGTAGGATTTGAGTGTTACCCTCCCCACCCAATTTCTATTCCTGTAAATGACACATTGAGCACATAATGAGTATATTGTTGAAATTAATTCAAGCCTTGTTGTTGGCTTTGCCTTTTTCCTTGTAGAATCTAGGGTTTACTTTGGGTACCATCCTCGAATGAGGATACGTACCAAGTATTTTACCTCAGACAATGTTAGCGGGAAATCAAAAACATGTATTTTTATGGATTACTCATAAGCATGAACTTTATAGGATTAGAAATACATTTGAGGATGAATGGCCAGTATATTTGATTCTAGTGAGCATAAATATGGAGACGCTTCATCATAAAAGTGACAATGGAGAAATTTTAAATATTCTCTATTTAAAGTGACATTTCAAATAGTTGTATAGAATTTATAATTTGAAATTTCTATGGAAAAACCATAAAATGTTTGAGTAGGAAAACCATAGTGTATCCATCTTTTTTATTCTAAAATCATGGACACTAACAATAACCTGATACGAGATAAAATATTTCTATAAGATATCATATTTATGTTTTTTATTTGATTAAAATTCATTAATAGGGTGCTACATGATACAATTCGATACACAATGATGCACAAAAAGTTTAGAGTATAAGGAATGAATGATAGGATGTCTATGAACAAATTTCTGATAAATGTTCATTATTAAAGCACCAAGAAGAGTTTCCATTATTTCGGTCCAATAGATTACTCTTTGGCTTACAATCTTTGTTGTAAAAAATACTATTTTTTGGGTTATAGGTTATTGATTTATAGATTACATTCTCTGTTGTATATGATCCATACACATTGAAGGCATATGTCAAATCCATATTGTAAAATAATTTGTGCCACAAAAAAAATAAAAAAAAACTTGATCGACAAACTCATAAGGATAATATCTTACTAGTTTTTGCAATGAATTGATTGTCTTTGATCTTTAAACCCTCATCGACCCTACACAAAAGCTACCAAAAACCATTATATGTTAAATCCATATTGTAACGATAATTATGAACCCAAAAAAATAAAAAAAAATTATAAGCAAACTCACAAGGGTAATAACTTATTTTTTGTGCAATGAATTGATTGTTTTATATTTTTAAACCCTCACTTGGTCACAATGCCTCTCTGCTACCTTCCCAGACAAAACATTTCAAAGTAATGAGATGCCCAAACCCTCAGATTCCTCCTTAGGGAATCTCATGCTACAATGTAATATATCTTGCATGTTAGAAGGAAGTGATTGGTCGAGTTAGTGTCCCATGCTACACATTTCAAATAAATAAGATGCCTAAACCCTCATGTAATCATCCTTACAATCTCTCACACTACAAAACTCACGATTTTTATGGAAGAGATTGGTCGTTTTAGTGGAGAGGATCACAGTTCTATTGTAGAAAACTTTGTTTTTCCCCTTTTGACAGGAATTTTCATCCCCTTTTCCAACAAATCTTCAAATCTGTAAATGGAAATTCTTCCTGTAAGGAAAATCGAGGAAGGAGATCAATTTTGCTTCCATTTTCCAACAAATCTTCATATTGATGGATACAAATTCTTCCTATAAGGAAAATCATGGAGGTTGACCAGTTTGGATTATGTCCCCATCTAGAAAAAAATGAAAAATGGTAAAAACAAATGCTTTACTCCCTTCCAAAAAAAATGGATATGTGTTTCTAGTTTTATTTACAACTATGGTTGTTTTGTTTGAGTTAAATTTGGAGGGTGTATTTTTTAAATCTTGAGTTTGCCAAAAAAATTTAGCCATATATTTTACACTCAAACATGAAAAATTAATTAACTCAAGGTTAAAAACGCTTTACCATGAGTTACTTAAAATGATATGTTTAACATATAGGATATAATATTATGACCAAATAATATATCTTTATTGATAGAAAGAAATTTCCACTTCCCTTTTTGAGGGGGAAACCTCTAGTAGAGAAGTGCTCTATTACAATGATTCTCAATATAGGGCTTTCTCATGCCTCCTACTCTTATTTGTACTCATTCTATCTTCTAAAGAAAATTATAGAGAAATATATTTCTAGAAGCAGAAGCTTATATTAAGTCTTCTTACATTAGACTTGTTTACATTATTAAATATGCATTATTAAATAATGCCAACCTTTATTACTTGGAAAATATATTATTATACCTACATGATGGGTTAGGGAGGTTAGATCCCTAACATTTCCTCCCCCTTGAAGAACAACCCTGTCCTCAAGTCTTGATATGAGGAAACTATTGTAGAATGGTGGTCGGATCCTAGGTGGCATCTTCTTGAGTTGTATCTTTCCACTAAAATAACACTTCCTTTATGGTGCACTAACAAAGATGATGCTTTCACTAGTCCAAAACATTTTATGGCTATAACCAAATGGAACCTTCTTCATCCAAGTCAGGGAGACTAGTTTGAGTTTGGAACTTATCTCTAATCACTTTCTTTAATCATGAGACATGAAAAATAGGATGGAGCTTAGAATTACTTGACAGAGATAATTTGTAGGCCACGAGTCCCACTCATTTGAGAATTATATAAGGATTGTCAAATTTGGGAGCAATGTTTTGGCGTTGTTAAACTTTGAGTGAAGTCTTATTATAAGGTTGCAGATGAAGAAGCCTGTGGTCCCCTTTAGTAAATTGACATTTAGAACGACCTTGATCTTCTTGTTTCTTCATGTGATTATGAGTCATGACCAAATTTTCTTTGAGGGTATAGAGAATGGTCGCACTGACTGTAATATTGTTGTAAACCTCCTAAACCTTGGAGACACCTGGAATGTATGAGAGAATAGATGGTGGAATTTTCCCATAGACAACTTCAAAAGGATTCATGCGAGTACTAGTATAGTAAGATGTGTTATACAACCATTTAGTTAGAGGTAACCAATAAGCCCACTGATTTTTTTGGTCATATGCAAAACATCACAAATATGTTTCAAAACACTTGTTGAAAACTTTAGTTTGGCCATTGTTTGGGGATAATAGGTGGTGTTGAGATGCAATTGGGTTCTGTGGAGCCTGAACAATTCCTACAAAATATTGCTGGTGAAAGTTGGATCTCTGTTAGAGATAATATAATGAGGCATGACATGAAGTTTGAATATATTATGAATAAATATTTGAGCAACTATGGATGCAGTGAATGGGTGTTGAAGAGAACAGAAATGAGAATATTTCGAAAGAAGATTGACTACCACCATGATGACTAAATTATTACCAGATTCAGGGAGGTCAACAATGAAATCCACATAAATATGCATCCAAATAACAAGGGTTTATCCCACTGGTTGGAGTGTTCCTAGAGCTTTGACTATTTCTCTATTATTGCATTGATAGGTATCACATTTAAATTGGGTTCCATGGAGCCTGAACAATTCCTACAAAATATTGCTGGTGAAAGTTGGATCTCTGTTAGAGATAATATAATGAGGCATGACATGAAGTTTGAATATATTATGAATAAATATTTGAGCAACTATGGATGCGGTGAATGGGTGTTGAAGAGAACAGAAATAAGCATATTTCGAAATACGATCGACTACCACCATGATGACTAAATTATTACCAGATTCAGGGAGGTCAACAATGAAATCCACAGAAATATGCATCCAAATAACAAGGGTTTATCCCACTGGTTGGAGTGTTCCTAGAGATTTGACTATTTCTCTATTATCACATTGATAGGTCCAAATATATTGTTTCATATCATCCTAGAGAAAAGAAAGATTGAACCATTCATAGGTTTTGGTAAACCCTGAATATCTAGTTGTAGGTGAAGCATGAAGCTTAGAAAGAACCATGGATTTAATTCGCTATTGTTTTCTTAAATACAGACAGACTTAGTACTAAATCTGTTCATTGTTCCAAGAGTACCCATGAAAATGTTGAGCATGGTGTTGCAATTGTTGGATCATGAAATAAAGTTTTTGGTCTTGCATCCATTCCTGGAAAACATATTGGGAGCCAATGTGGTATAATGAAGGAGATGTAAAGGAGGGAACCTTCATCTTCATACTTTCTAGAAAGAGCGTGAGCAATTACATTTTTTTTTCCCTTCTTGTAAATGATCTCATAATCATATCCAAATATCTTGGTCACCCATTTTTGTTTCTCTATGGATGAAATTCATTGTTCCGAAAAATACTTGAGGCTTTTATGATTACTTTTAATTTCAAAGAATTTCCCCAAGAGATAAGGATGCCAAAGATCAACAACATGTAGAATAACCAACATTTCATTTTCATATATTGGTTGGAACAAATGTCTCTCTGAGAGTTGTCTGATAGTGAAATCCAAAGGCCTCCCATATTGCATAAGGATTGTTAAAATTCCTTTCCTAAAAGCATCACATTCCAGGACAAAAGTCTTGGTGAAGTCGGGAAGTTCCAGGACAAGAGTCATACACATAGCTTCTTTCAAGGCATGGAAACATTGATCAATGGTTGGATTCCAAGTGAAATCATTCCTTTTAATGAGAGAAGTGAGAGGTGCTACAATTTTTCCATAATTCTGAACAAACCTTCGATAATACCCCATTAGACCCAAAAAACCACCTAAGTTCTTAAGCATTTTAGGGTGAGGCCAATCCTGAATAGCTTTAATTTTCTTAGTATCCACCTATACTCCATACTTACAAACAATTTGACATAGGTACTCCACTTCTTAGGCTCTAAAGGCACATTTATATTGTTTGAGGAAAATTTTATGATGAGATAGTATATGGAGAACTTGATCCACATCGTAAAGATGAGTTGTCCATGTTTTACTATATATGGGAATATCATCAAAGAAAAATAAGAAAAAATGACAGAGGAAAGGATGGAAGACAGGATTCATGAGACTTTGGAAAGTGGAGGGAGCATTACATAGGCCAAAGAGCATGAAAAAGAATGCATAGTGACCCTCATGAGTTCTAAATCCAGTCTTTGGAATGTCTTCCTCTTTCATATGTATCTGGTGGTATCCAGAGAAGAGATCAAGTTTAGTAAAGTATTGAGCACTACTCAATTCATCCAACAAGTCATCAATGACATGAATGGGAAACTTTTATTTAATGGTGAGATTTTTGAGGGTGAAAACATTAGGACACATGCATCAAGTTCCTTCTTTCTTGAGTAACATTACCATAGGAGAAGAATAGGGGCTGGTACTAGGATGAATAACACCCGCTTTGAGAAATTATTGAACATTTTTCTCAATTTCATTCTTCTAGGAAAATAGATGATGATAAGAGGGGTCATTGGGAGGAAGGATGCCTAGGACTAGAGGAATGGAACAATCATGAATACCATGGGAATAGGGAAGACCATGGGGAATGGAAAAAATGGCTTGGTGTTTGGAGAGGATACATTGGAGGTCAATATGCATTGAGGGTGTATCAACTACTTGAATGGAATGGAGTTGGGAAATAATTCCCGAATGAAAATTTTTTAGGATATTTTCCATTCGATGGAAAATGATGACCTTAGTGGAGCCTGTTGTGATACCTTGGAACTTATACTATTGTCCCTCTTGTTGGAACTGCATGGTTATTTCCTTAAAATTGATGAGGATGGGTCCCAAAGTGCATAACCATTCAACACCCAAAATAATGTCACAATTTCCCATATCTATATAAAACATAGGAGATTTCAAGTGGTACTAACAAATTTGTAGGCACATGTTTTCACAACACCCACCACATTTCATGGAACCACCATTGGAAATCATGATTTGAAAATTGTTGAAGTCACAAATATAGCAATTTGTTTCCTAGGAAATGCGACAGTAAATAAAATTATGGGTGTTGTCATCATCAACAAGGATTATTACTTTCCAATGCTTAATGTAGCCAATTAGGTTGAAGGTTTGGGGAGCAGAAAATCTAGTGAGGTTATGCAATGAAATCAATGTTTCAACTCCTAGTGGATCAAAGGGTGGACTGGTATCATCTACTGGGGGTATCTCTTCCACGGGAGAAACTTCATCCTCCTCAAAAACAACATCCTCAAAAATGTCCATAAAAATATTATGTTCCTTACATTTGTGCCTATGAATATATTTGTCATCACAATTATAGAAAATATCCTTGAGTTGGCATTCAACCATTTCTACTTGAATTAATTTCTGGATATTGAGAGGAGTGAGACGAGGGGCAGGATTGGTAGGGAGAGCGAGATGAAGAAAATAGGGTTTGTGGTACTGGGAAAAGACAATCAGTTTTGCTTAATTGGAATGTTGAGTAGCTTCCCACCAATTATGGGGGAGATCCATGAGGACCTAGGCTTAGATTTCATCCTTGAGGCCATTGATAAAGAATTCTATGAAAGGCATCAGACATGCCCTATGTTCTGAAAACTAGGTGCTCAAATGGGGAAATAAAGTCTTCCATGGTACCAGATTGTTTCAACTTGGTCAAACGACCCAGATAGTGTGTGGCAACATCAAAGCATTGATAAAGTTTGGCCACAAAATTGCACCTTTGAAACCATTTTCGAAACCATTGCAACCATTGCCAACATTCAAGATCTAGATAGAAGACATCACAATTAAGTTTGGAAAATCCATCAATGATGTTATGCAAGGAGAAGTAATGTTCCATTTCAGTGACCCAACTAGTGGGAACCGAGCCATCAAATTTGTTCACCTCTACTCATGGAAGGAAAAAATCACGAAGAAAGGGGTTGGACTAATTAATCTAGGAATTGAAGGAAGCAACACCTTCTGGGTTAGAAGGCTATTCATATGAGGCAAGGCCTTCGGGAAAATGTAATGTTTCTAGAACCTTGGCAACAAAGGAGTCAAGTTGGGATGCAAGTTGGCTTGTGATG
>JASDQU010505295.1:30908-57211 GCA_032191745.1 Picea mariana | reverse complement strand
GGCCGATTAGCCCTCTCTCAGCGAGATTCAGTGCAGCTTTGCATGTCTCTTCTTCGGGAAGAACAACCGTGGGGATCGAATCTAGTTTCTTTACAAACTTCTGCTAGCTGGCCGTTAGAGGGCGCTTTGGTGTTGCCGCAATCAGTGCTTTAAAGGCTAAGATCTTTGGAGGCAGAGGAGGGGCAGAGCCCCCGCTGGAGTCCATTGGTGAGGCTCTGTTGAAGCTCTACATCCACGGGGACGCAGACTAGATCCCAAAAGTCCAGGGACTCCGATCTGTCAGGTCGTCTGAGGGATCTTTTGAAGCAGCGATGGAATCGCTGGCCTGCTGCCAGGGGCACAAGGTAGGGCCGGTGGCTAGGTCTTCCGCAGGTTGGGCAATTTCACAGCGTTCTTCCAAAATCAATGAAAAAAATCAAATTGATAATGCTTTGATATAAGTTATAATTTTCACAATAATCATTTTATATAATATATTGAGGACAATTATAATCCCAAATAAGTAAAATAACATTTATATTAATAAAAAATGTATAAAATTAAAAAAAATTTGAAAAATATTTTAATATAAAATTAAAATAAATAATGGAAATGTGATAAGTAAACAAAGTTTCATTAAAAAAATACTATTTTTCATTTGAAATGATATGATGCATCGAAAAAATTCCTTTCATTGTTATGTTAATTATTTAAATAACTATTATAATGAGTTTTTTAATATTATTTAAATAACTATTATAATGAGTTTCTTAATATAATAAAAAAAAAAAAATTTTGAGAGATCCACATTTATAGGATGATTTTTATAAATTTCACATAATTAAGATTCAAAGAAAAATATCTGGCAATTTAAGTCCTAATTTCAATGGGAAATTGTGTTGTTGTTTATTTAATCAAACTTTGCTCTAGATTTGTATGGGAATTAAACAACATTTGTATGGGAATTGCTTAATTGTTCTGTTTTTTTATCCATTTTGGTTTTATATTAATCATTATTATCACGATTTGATGAATTTTAATTATATATGGATCCAAAAAGTAAAATAATTAAACTATTTCCGTTTATTTATATCAAAAGTGATGTGATTGATGATAGACTTTGGTGAATAAAAACTATCCCATAATATGAGGAGAAATAACCATTTAATATTTGTGTTCATAAATTGTTCTTTGCAACTTATAATTCACTTTAAAAGTAGATTACCTCCCATCTCTGAAAATATATATGTATATTTTATTGTAAAAATTTATAAGAAAACAATTTTGCTCATTATAAAATAATTTAATTAAAATATTATATATATATATATTACATTTTATATATATATATATATAAAATTTCATATATAATATTTATAAATATTATATATGTTCAAAGAATTTAATAGAGAAATTTAGGAGTTAGTTATAGATATTTGTTATGAACATTTTGAGTTTGTCTATAAGATGATGAGGGTAAATATTAAAATTTTGAGAATCAAGCAATTAGATTTTGAAATTTCTCATCATTTCCTAAATTTAATTCCTATGAACTTTCAGTTTTAAGGCTCATATAAATTGTAATATTTTACTCCCTTTCAACCCAATTTCATTGAACAACCTAATAAAATAAATATCATATGAGTGTGCATTATAACAAAAACATATATATTCATGTTTCATATATATATATATGTTCATGTTTCTTATTTATATATATATATATATATATATATATATATATGTTTGTGTGTGTATTTAATTACTTAAACAATTCCGATTTATGTTATGCCAAATCAACATGGACAATAATGGATGAAATATACTCAATGAAGAAGATAAATACTAAGTCTTAACTATATGCACCATCATAGTCTATGCATCCCTTGTCATACACATTTTCACACCATTTTTCCCTTACATAACTTAGGAAAACCCTTTTGCTAAATTTATTTCACTTAATTAAAGCCATAATCCCCTTTAATGCATTTTCCCCTCTTTATTTTATTTAAATTAAAGATAAAAAATAGTTAGTGGATAAATTGATTTTTTTAAATATAATATTTTATTATTTTGACCCTATAAATGATAACAACTATTTTTCCTATAAAATAAAGAGAGCCATACCATTTCGAGATGATTTTTCCTTGAGAGTACAAAGATGTTGTTGAAATTTGCATTGACCTTTTAACTCCATCTCACCATATCCACTTCCATCCAAGAGGAGAAGTCTTGACATTGCTACCACATATTTGGGAAATAAAGAAGAATCCTCCCATGGAGGGGCCACCGGGAGATATTTCTCTTCATTGGTCTCTTAAGAGGTATATCTTATTTGTACTTTTGTTATTGGTAATTATAAATCATCTTGATTATTTACATATTTTTTTTATTTAGGTATATTTTCTACTGCGTGCCTTTTCTATTTCTAAATAGCATAAATCTAAAACATATGTCCATCACCAAACTCCATGAAGTATGCTCACTAACACAAACATACTCAAGCCAAATGTCCAACCACCAAGGTGATCACATCGTCCCAATATCCTACGACTAAGTTCCCTCCTCCAATTTCTTAGCACTCGCCTTCTTATGTAGATACCTCCCTAATCAATCATTATTGACTCCCGATTCTATGCAAATAATGGGTTAGTCATCATGTCAGTCAAGCTAACAACCTTCTAGATAATGGCACTACACTAGCACTATAAACAATGTTAAGAATCCACCCAAACTAAGATATCCATATGTCCATGAAGCATTATTAAGGGGCTAGGATACTCAGTTGTCTCCTAGCAAGGTGAAAACACTTCCACAATAACCCCAAAATCAATCAATGCCCTCTGAATGTGCAACCTAAAACTTCGGTGCCTCTATATAAAAGATAAAATGGTACTCCTACATCATGATGGAGCATCATACCTACTCTACACGTGAAATACCCATAATCACAAGTCTATACCTCATCATCCAAGAATTCCCTTCTCACAAATGTGTACCTTTCTCTAAGAAATCATATAATAAATTTGAAACTCATGCTTTCTATAGTGGACATGCAAGGAGAATACAACAAACCCACTTGTCTTACACCACCAAACTAAGCTATTCATTCTTCACCTTTATTAGGGGTTCAAAAATAAAAATAACCATATGTGAAATTGAAGGAAAATAACCTTGAACCATTATTTCCTATTAAACTACGAAATCTCTCCAAAATAAGGAATACATCCACAATAACATATCAAAACTCCTACTTTCATACATCATCATCATAGGAAAATGTCTCTTGGTACCACATTAAATTGTTTTAGGGCATCTTGTAAATATAATAAAATCTCCAACAAAAGTAATAAAAATGGAATGGATCTATCAAACACAAAATATAAAATCAAGATAGATCTCATTGATATTGATATTGAAATACCAAACTCATGGTAGGATCACAACAACCCATAGAAGGTCACCATCAAACTATGAGGATGAGAATCCCACTCATGCACCTCAAAATGTATGGAAACTAGAGAAGAAACCTCAACAAGGTTATGTCCCCGTTATTGAGAAAATCTTAAAGTAAGAGTATCAGCATAGTCAAATATCTCTACTTAAGAGAATCCAACAACCCTATCATTGGTACTCCTCACTACTCCCATCGGTTACAAGTGTAGCATAAATCAATGATTCCACCAACATATGTACAAATTAACAATATCACCAATATATTATCATCACACTAGCTATCAAATTCATGATCATTCTCTCCATGAATGTACAATACTTACAACCAATATTATCCCAAAGGGATAACACTAGAATGTCCCTCCATCTGCAACAATCGTTGAAAGTAAGCAAGGTCAAAAGTCCTATAATCCCTTGAGTCACAACTCAAAAAATAGATCAATTAATAATCATCAATCTATCATGGAATGGATTAGCCCATCCCAGGATTCAAAAATAAACAAATGATCAAATGGCTAAGCATTCCTATCATCGGAAATAATCCACTCCCAACACTTGCACCCACTAGAAAAAATAATCCAACTATCATATTTCCTATTTTCTATCACACATTGAAATATAGATCACATACAAGGCATTAATGGAATAGATCCTCCACCAAGAATAGGTGATAACAAAGTGGAATATACTAGAACAAAAAAACACATATTGAAGGTCCTCCAAGGAATTAAACTTGTTGAAAATACTACCATGTCATCCATAAATGGATTTGGACATTGATCTATAAATTGTCATGGATATTCCATCGGAACAATTCATCACAATAGATCTTACAATATTATGAAATCTTTTATTATATTGTTTTGTACTTAGACTCCAAATTTAATATTACTTCCTTAATCTATAAAATATTGAATAAACTAAAACTGAAATGAAAGAGGAAAGAATATAATACACCATCCACACACTAAACACAATATGTACCATAGGAAAACCCAATACAAGAAAAACTTAGCAAGAAGGTGAGGCCTATGCTATGCTCTTTTCTTCTTAGTTTTGAAATGAAAATACAAAGAAAGGGGCACTCACTATGGAGTTTCCATAGATATTGTGGTCAATATGGATGTTATAGGATCTTCTACTTCCTTTGTTATGATTCTGTATTCCACTCTCAATGCTCTACTCTTAAATGGAATATTATTCAATACCATGAGAAAGGATCCCCTTCCTTTCCTAGCAACCTAGTATTTAACATAGCTTGATAACCATGTAGGTTTAGGGTTATTTTTTTACATGGAAATATCAATTAATGTTAGGGTTTTCTACCCTCTAGAATATTCTCGAAATTCAAACCATGACTAGCTCCACATGTGTGAGTAATGGAAGCTAACATGACATCTACTCAGTACCATGGTGGTCAACATAATAGGTAAACTTGCAAGCGGCATATCTTGTACATACAAACCTTGATTGAGGCGATATTTTCACACTACTTTAAATATATCAATGTGTAGAACAAGATGAATAGTCTGAGAGATATACTAGCAAATTTTAACCCTAATAATGATCATTCACGGCCTTATAGGACTCTTCAGATTTCTAAACCCCAAATCACCAAAGCAGTACCTACCCCTAAAATAGGCTCTACAAGCCAATAGATACAACTTTTCACCCATAAAGTACCCAAATAGATGAAAAATTATATAATGACACATTATGAATCAAGCACATTGGAATCCACTAGAACAAATCAAACATGTATCGCTAGTCCTCCTAGGCATCTCACCCATTGAACATAAATCCATACTAGCTAGCAATCAAGTAGATACCATTATTCTATAACCATAATTCTATAACCATTATTGCCCAATTTTCAAGACATATCACATATTTAAAATGTCTTATTACAACATATTATAATAGTAAAAAATTCACTCCTTTGTCTTCATTATATATGTTAAATAACTTAACCAATTCAGTTGTATATAATGTCAAATCGACATTAAGAACAAGGGTCAAAATCCTCTAAATCAAGAAAATAACATACTTTGAGAGAGAGAGAGAGAGAGAGAGAGAGAGAGAGAGAGAGTACGTACCATAACTTTATCACAAAGTTTGTACAAGTCAAAATCTCAAAACCAAGGCTAGGGAAGCCATACGAAAACTCTAGCCATCGACTCAACCTAGCTACATGTCATCCTATCCAAAGTTGGTCACTTCACCAAATATCCTCTACATGATAGCATCAACATATTTTTTCCATACTAACAATTTTGTATTACTTATGTTTTCAATCCCTAGACATCTTGCATCACACAAGTACATGGAATGGAAATTCTAGCACTAGCCTCCAAATTTCCATGTCCATCCTAATGTTTGTATTCTCAAACCCTGTGTCTTCAACTCTTACATCATAATTATCAATATGACCTCCATGAAACATCAAGGATATAATAATCAAGTCATCTTCTTAGGAAGGATTCACACTAAGCTCAAGACGCATCAAGATAGTCTATCCATGATCTTTCCCTACCCTCATATCCCACAAGAACAAGGATCCAAAATAATGTAAGGTGTTATTTCCATTATCCATGTACTCTGCTAGGGTAGAAACCCTAAAACTACAACAAGATCAATAATAACCATCATCATCCCAACATCATGTTCTTCCCTAGGGTTTTCATGCATGGCACAAACCCTAGCACGACAAAAGACAATTCTCTCCAATAAAATCTAATACATATCCCTTTATCCCCTTGACTTGTCCTAGGGTTTTCCCATGAACTCTAACGTCATTGTCTTAGAGTTTCATAAAGAACCCTAGCATCTTTCTCCCTACAAGAGTTCTCCAAGACAATACAAAGAATCATGTACAATGATGATGTGACTATGAAAAAATATTTCTCCTCCCTTTATTTGTAGAATACATGAGAAAGGTTAATATAAAATAAAGAAATAATTCCATACAAGTAATCAACAAGGAAACCCCACATGAAATTCTCTACAATACAAATGTGCATGTTTCAAAATAGGGTTTCCCAAACCCCAAAGTGAAATTCTCTCCAAACATTATTCTTTTTGGCAACAACCCTTCTCAGATATCGGGTGCTCTTTAACAAGTTGTTTTATTATATGCATACACATGATATCTATGTTGTTTTATTATATATTATAAAACTTGCAATTAATTTATTTCACTTAGACCAGTGTTGAAAATCGCAATTAATTTACTACACTCAAACAAGTGTGTTATAAGATGTTTGAAGTTATAAATTCCATTATCTAAACTTTATGATGTCCATTTATGTGATTAACAAAAAATTCTATAAAGAAGCTCCTTACCCCAATTCAACCATAATTGATTTTGTTCATTCATAAAGTTCAGCTAAATCCCATAAGCTCCTTACCCCATTTCAAAAATAATTGATTTTGTTCATTTATAAAGTTCAGCCAAATGTCATTCACATGTGCTCGAAACCCATATGATCTGTAAGCAGGATTGGCTCACAATTCAAGTCTTATTCTCGTTAACACAATCAATATTGCAATGTGCCTTCCATGTGCCACTAGAGAAAACCGACAATTTTCATTGTGACCATATGCGTAGAAATTACATATAACCCACAACATACACAAACGTTTGTGGTCAATGGATGGAAGACTAAACTTTGAAGGCAAATGCTCAGATACTTATTTTGGTAAACAATGCAGTGGAACGGAATTCAAAATGTATAATTTAGTAAATAAAACATGTAATTTGATAAATATGTTGAGATCATGCATCGACAGGCTCCCTCCGCCCAGTAAATTCATATTTTTGTCTAGAAACCTTCACATTTGATCCATGTTTCTCTGTGTTTCCTTTGTTCAAAGACATATAAAGCCCTTATTTTCTAGTTTATGGTTTGGTAGGTCTATAAAGATCTATTTCCTAAGGGTATGGGTTAGTTATTTGTATCTATATATATTTATTTCATCATCCTATAGTGTTATCTCGAGTGGTTAAATCCTTTGAATGTTTCTTACGTTTTGCTTTTATTATGAGCATTTCGATATGTACAAATGTTTCAGAAAATATTTTTTTGTGGGACGTTGGATTTACATCTTGGTTGAGTCTTACCAACACTTGTAAATTGTTGTGTGGTGTAACATTATCAAACACGTGAAGCAAATGACATTTAATTATAATCAATGTGTGATGGAATATGTAAGTGGACAACTATTGTAGACTGTTAGAGTTAGGGCATCTAGAATCTATCAAAGTCACAACTTGAGAAATAAATTGATGCATTTTGGTAGCAGTGAAATTTTTAGTGTGCATGATCGAGGTGGATATCGGTGGCCACCCACTTATCCCCATCGGATCAAAACAGGTTTATGGAAATTTACTATTTTTATCATTTTTTTGGGTCCTAAACTTCTGGGGCCATTTTGAGGGCCTACACAATGTTTTTTCTTGATCGATCACCTCATTGACTATTATATGAATGATTGATCCCGCGAAATGAAGCTCCTCGTCAATACCTTTCCAATGAGCTATCGTGTGCCCCTAATAGAGATCGTATGACAAAGTTACGCCCCCGAGAAGTTGATACACAAAACTAGCCAAAACAGGGTCCACAAAACTGTTGGATTTTCATCTTCCGGGTTTAAGGTTTTGTATTTTATCTATGTTAAAAAGGACTTTGGAGCCTCATTGTAACAATCATATTCTTTCAAATGAGTGTAGTCATCACATATCTTCTCAGAGATAAGCTACCACCATTCCAGTGAGTCTTTCACTCTATATTTCTATAGTTTTGTGCATTTGACTCATTAATAGAAATTGTGTATTATTGTATCTATGTGTTTATGGTTATATCTATTATATATCTTTGTTACATTATTGGATATATTATATATCTATGTACATTTATTTATTATATTTCCACTCTCATTTCGTGCCAAAAATAATATGGATAAGTGGTATTAGAGCAGGCTGCTCTTGATAGTTTATTAGTGCATGTCCCTGATGAGGTTCGAGTATAGAAAGTTGGGTCTCGATCTTGTATATCCTAAGGAAAATCGCTCTCACACACCCAAGAAACACTCCATAGTGGAAGAAAATAAGAACTAGAGAGCAGAAGATTCTATTAATATGTTGCTTGAGCAACCTCTCATACGACAAAGGCACGAAATGATGGAGAATTTTTCCCACATCCTTCAACGCATATCGATAATAGCAGGAAAGGATTTATCAAGTGGCCACTTTGAAGGCACCTCTTCTTTCAAGGTACAAGTTAATTTTTATATTCCGATATTTGAAGGTCGAATAGATGTGGATGCCCTAGAAAAATGGTTAAATCTGCTAGAAGGTTATTTCTTTGTTCACAATTTTTCTGACAAGGAAAATATCACCTTCGCACTCCTTAAGGCTCTCCCCCATGTCAAAATTGATGGTAAACTTAGTCAGAGAAAAGTTCCAGAGAGGATTCTGTAATATATGGGGTTGATCCCACTTGGGATTTTTTTTGGATGTAGTCAAGGAACAATATTACCCTATTTGTAACTATGACAACGAATACATGAGATGGACCACATTGTGACAAGAGAGGGGCCAAACAATGTCAGAGTTCAAAAATACTTTCCATACCTTGCGCACCAAGCTGTGTATCAAAGACTTTAAGAGACATCTCATTTTGAGATACTATGGGGCTCTGCATAGGTGCATCCAAACATAAATGGATTTTTTGAACATCTCATTATTGGGAGCTTCCTATCGATTTGTTGTCAAAATCAAGAAGAAATTTAGGAACCAGAACAAATGGGAGTTTGGGTCTATAAATATGCAACACCCAGAGTATGGTAAAGACAACCCTGTTATTGCACAATCTATACTTGCCTGAATCCCAACGCAAGTGGATACAATATTGGTGTACCAGGGCATGACCTATCACTGCCACCATAATAGGAAATCCCTTTCTATTTAGGAGTATATCAAAGTTACCCTAGGGGAGACATCCCCAGTGACATAAAGGGATGTTAAGACTAAGGTAAGGATGCAAGAAATTCCCCCTCTCACTGGTCACTCAAGTCAAAAGGGTTCTCTAGGTCTTTAAGAGATGAAGCGAAGTGAAAATTAAGTGTACTTTCCCAGAACAAGACAAAAACGGAAAAATATGGCATATTTCAAGTACTAAATGATGTTAGTGCTTCATAAGACCATGATCCTTTGAACAATAAGCTAGATGATATAAAATTGCAGCAATATGAGAGTTTACAATAACAATAAGTATTTTGTAACAGTTGCAAGAAATATGCCTCATAATTGCTTGAGAAGACAATACAAATTTATCTTTTAATAGGCATAATGATAATCAATTGTCACATGCAATTTCTGAGGTTTCTAACTACCATTAAAGGTCAATTTTGTAGAAAATTTGTTTCACTTAGATGGTTGTAGAAATGTTTTGTAACAACAAAAAATGTATTAATGATCTAGGCTAATTTAAGGTTAGTTATAGTTAGTAAAATATTAGGAGAAGAGTGTTTGAGTGTTTGATCAATCTTTAAATAAGAGAGAGGCTATAAATAATGCCTTCTAGGGATTATGGGGTCAAGTGGAGGATTATTCTAAGGCTGCAAATAAATTTTGATAGTGCACAAAAGTCCAAGAGGAATGCAAAGGATAAGTAGTAACTTAAGTCCCCTTATGCATTTTCCTCAAGAAAACAAGATACCAGGGTGTAGGAAATTATAATCTCTAACACCTTGCACTCCTTAGGCTTCTTATGGGATAAGAACTTAGGAAAAGATAACTAGGTCAAAACCTTAGATTGCTAGGAAACTAGGGCTCTAGGGTTTCACTAGTTACTAGATAAATTCAATGAAAAGCTTGGCAAATAGAAAGTAAGAAAGTAGCAATTTAAGTTCTTTATTTCAAGCATTAAGCATATCATGAAATTTTATAATCTTGTATGACAAAATAAAACCATACATAAACCATTCAACACATGACAAAAAATGAAGATTTTACCTACTTGCACCAAGAATAATCATGAAATACCATGCAAAATCATCATAAAAGCTTCCAAGATTGATCCAACTTGAAAAAAATCATCCTTATACAAGGGTGTGCCTCACAATTTCAGCCAATATCCCTTATAGGGAGAAAATTTCAGACCTCTCCTCTTGTGTGAGGAGTTGTGATGATAAAAATGAATGTACTTTATGTTTATTTATACAAAACAAGTGACCTTTAATTAATTTGAGGTCAAATAAAAGATGACCTGGCCAATTTACAAATAAATTCAAATTAGACATAAATAAAATTAATTAGCATCTAAAAACACTTCCAAGGATGACTTCATTCCCTTCTAGGGTGACCTTGATCCCCTAAGGTGGAATGTTCGGCTCCAGATGCAGAACGTTTCACCTCGAAAGGCCCTTGATGATGCCCACACGTTCCAACTAGCTCACAACTACCCTCAAAATGAAAACCCTAGATTTGGATGGCATGTAGAGTCATGATGGTGACTTCATGGGCTCTCAAAGGTCAATGTCCAGGTGGAAAAGCAAGATCCCCCTGGGTCTAGGTCTGCTATGGTGCCTCCAAGGTGAAGTCCTTCTTTCTTCGTGGTGCAAATATATGATGTCTTATTTCACTTGTCTAGGGTTAAAATATCCATCTATGGGATTTCATCCCCATGAAGGTTCGAGCTAATCATTCCCCCATGTGTACCTATTCACTGAGCAAGGTCTGACAACAAAAACAAGTATGCCCTCCAAGGGTTCATAAGTCATAGGGATCATAACACGTAAATAAAATCCAATAATTAAATTACCCAAACATGTTCTTCAAACCCCCCTTTACCCAGACAAATGCTCAAAGACGTTACACAATCTAACAAGTCAGGTTTAGAGAAGGTCACAAGTTATTCTATTGGTCTAATCCTCCTTAATTGTGGGGTGTTTCCCATGTGAGATTTGATACAATTCATGTAAGTGTATGAGGTGGCATGGGGTAGTGTTTGGGAAAGGGGTGTAGTGGTAATAGGGAAATGTAAATCTTAATTGTGGGCTCCTTTGTAGAGGGCGAGGTGCACCTTGTCGTAGATGCCATTGTTTCCTATCTAGTTCATTGCCTTTTATTCTTAACTTCATTTATTTTGATCTTTTGTTATTATTCATCAAGGGAAGGGTTGAGGGACACTATCCTATCTTAGTTACCAAAGATGATAGTGTTATCCACAAACATTTCACAGAGATGAGAAGGTTGGCTCATGATGAGACTCCCTTTCTCTTGGTTATGCCACCAAGAGCCAGTACCCTAGTTTGGTGACCAGATAGATGGTAGTTTCATACTACTACATGTCCATGGTTATAATAGGTCAGCTCGTGATGAGACCTCCCATACACCAACTAATACCTTGAGTGTTTATTTATCTTATGGGTTCTCTTTTCTTACTGAGAATGTTTTTACTACTTCCTCAAGAATCCCTGGGCAAAGAATATCAAAGTTTTTTATCTTTTTTTTTTAACCCTTACCATCTACTCTTACCCTCTGGTAATTTATCCCCTTCTTCCTACAAGGAAAGGTACAACCCTTCCCAATGTCTGAATAAAGGTAGGGGGGAAATGAGAGGAATAAAGATGAAAAGTGGTAAGTATGGAGGGAATGGACAATGATATTTCATAGACCCACCCAGTGGAAACCCATTCTAAAGGGAGATCAACTTACTAGGGCATCATGTCACCCTTCCAGGTATGAATAATCTAAAGAGAATAACTTCCAAGAAAACATTATGAAATGAAGGAGAATTCAATGCAACATATTCAAGTGATTCAATAATCAAAGTGACACATACCATGATACCCAGACTCATTACCTTGTGGAGAAAGACTTGCTGCTACTTTAGGAGAAGGCTTGTGGGATGGATATTTCTGCTATTGATAAATGGGTTGCACTGAAGAAAAGAGTGGTCCTCAGGGGCCATGCTCAAGTCATCCGACTCTCGACACTCCATGTCTAGGACTTGTAGGCCTTGATACATGATCTCCTTATTTATCCCTAGGATATGGGATAACATCTGGATCCAACTCAGGGACATGTGCTCACCGTAGAGTGCATGAGAACCTCAACATATCTGGTATGACCTATGCCTACTAGATCTCAAAAAAATGTATTAGTAATCCTTAGGGTGATCATATCACCCCTTGTTTATATATGATAATAAAATAGCGTCCCTAATCTAACATATGATCATGAGCATGCATATGTACAAGTGAGACAAAATAATATGTGAAATGTAACTACAACTATGCTAACATGATATGCAGATGGTATATACAGTGGATGCAAATGCCTACCTACCTCTAATTACTTGTTGGTTGAATGTTAAGTGTATTCAAATAACCAATGAAACTAGCCTAGAAATATATCATAATACTTTCCTCTCTCCTTCATCATAAACAAAAACAATGTCAAGTGAAGGAAAAAAATAACATGAGTTAGATCATTTATCACATCATCGGAAATCGTAAATTCTAGCTCACAGAGGTTGGAGGGAGGGACAAACTTATGCCAAGTGACACTTCTAGGAAAGTGTTCAATCATTCTCATAAAAATATTATAAAAAATCAAAGGCTCAAAATACTGACTCAAAGATTTTGAAGGTTGCCTGCCTTGCACATCATCACATTCTGAGGTATGGGAAAGGACTAGTAAGAACCTAGAGGATGACTAAAAATTTCTTAAGGTAAGGCTGAAAGATTGAGACAATAAACTGTTTCTTAAGGTTTTCAACCTACCCTTGGATTCTAAATGAAGGATTTTCTCCAGAGAAAACAAAATACAAGGGACATGTTTCCCAACTACACCCTTAGTGACATAACGAGGTAAAGTATTTGAAGGGGGCTAGACAACCTTGTCACAAGTATCCTGCTTTAGGCAAGAAACGTCCTCACTTTTATAAAAATTTGAGCACAACGATGGTTGATAATATTTTTCATAGAATAAATCCAAGTTCTCAAAGGAATACTCATCAAATTCCTCAAGGTATGACCGAAAATCATCAGGACAACATTGCATTGGGTCATCCTTGGGTGCTTGAAAGACTTCAGTAATTATATCATAATCTTGTTTCCAAACATAAAAATTATTAGGAACATCATAGGATTGTTGTAAAGGAAACATTCGAAGATATCCTTCCATATCATAAATGGGATCCTCATTAGAACTAATCGCATCCCACTTACATCTTCCAACATGTATGAAATCATCAATATTATCAACCATGTCACCACCTTTATCATAACATGAAGGATTTAATGCAACCAAGGGCTCCTCTAGTACTTCTTCACTTTCCAAATCATAAAATAAAGCATCATCAAAATATAGGAAAGGGAAATAACTTATTGTATTCACTTATTGTTGTGCAGGAGTGTCAATGGCTTGGATGACTTCATCAAATGGAACATAGTCCAATACATTATCCCCAAAATGCGTCTCTTTAATCATGTCTTCATTAGAAAATGAAGGACCTAAATCTTCCAAGGGTTCCTTTACTTCTTCACCTTTTGAATCATAGAATAAAGTGTCATAAAAAAGATGGAAAGGAAAATGAATCATCTCATTCTCTTCATCTTATGTAGGACATATAGGATCTTGGAGAGCTTCATTGGACTTAGAAGTGGATACTAGTGCTTAATCCTCATAATTCACTTCTTTAGTTAAATATTTACTACATTCTATCAAATCATGGGAAAAATATTGTTCCTCTTCAAGGGGTTGACAACTTTCTTCATAAATATCTCCTTCTATATCAGAGGGTTCTTGGTATTGAGTATGGTACACATCCCTGAGATCTTCCACAATATCAATGGTGAATCTTTCGTCATCTAGGGCTACTGTGAGATTTTGAAGGGCATCCTCATATGTTTGGCATTGTGGTTTGACAAACTCAACAAACCTATTGATGAGGTCTATGAAATATGATATACCTGTATCTTCTCAACAACCCTTAAACCAATCTTGTAAAAAATATGGCAGAGAAAGTATGAACAATTTTACTAGAACATCCTCCCCTTCCAATTCTATCTCACTTATATAATTCAAGACTTATACAATGTGAGTAATTTGAAGGCCTCTGAATCATAGAGATTCATTTAACCATTTTGAATCAAAATAATGTGGGTATCCTTGAAAATGTTTGAAATCAATAGTCAGATACACTTGTTCCCAGGGCGCCATGATCCCATAACTTGCAAATATCACAAAATTGAGAGTAAGGTGGCACTTTGGAAAAGGTTACTGGAGTCCCCATATATCCTCTTAAGGATTATCAAATGGATGAGGGAATCACCCTCAGTGGAGTCACCAAGTAAGCTTTGTGAAAATAAGGCTTTGGATAAAGTCTTATTCAAAAAGTTTCGTTGAGGAATATTGACTCAGTGCTCCCCGACAATGGTGCCAAAATGTTATCGTACAATATGTACTTTCCCAAAGCCCAAGGCAAGTGGATTCAATATTGGTGTAATAGTGGGTGCCATATCACTGCCACCTTAATAGGAAACCCCTTTTTTTTCAGGAGTATATAAAATTTACCCCAAGGGAGACATTGTTGGAAGCAAACCAAAGTGGAAAGCAATGTGATTTTGGGAAAGAAGGCATTCACAAGGAAAGAAACAGTTGTAAGGAAAAAAAGAACGCGCACATGAAGGAAATACCTAACAATGTTATGGTTTGGGTTTTTGCAGAGCATTGTAATGACATTATTGTGAAGACTAGTCGTTATTATAGAAAGAAGGGTAGTAACGAGTCAATATATAATATTTTGTTGTATGACCTATTTTTGTAAGTTGTTGAGCTAGAAAAGAGGGAAGAGGGTAGATCTTAAGGGTTATATTGAAGGATGAGAAGTCTGGTGTGATCTAGTCTGCCTCACAATAGATCTCGACCCTGCTGAAGGGAGTTGTAAAGCGTGTGGTGCTGGAATGATAGAACGACGATAATAAAAGAGTCAAGAGCCAAATATTTGTGGATGTATCCCAGGAGGGGGTGAACCATGGTAACATATGTGTTAAGTATTTGAATGCATGTTTGTCTTATCTTTTAGTGGATATTTATATGATGAATGAATGAGTTAGTATATTGTTGCATATATCATGATAACAATATTATGCGTTAATAAATTACAGTAACACTCTTAATCCATAGTTATCAGATACCTCACTCAATCCTAGGATGTAAACACATGAGTATTGCATCCACCCATTAAGACTATTTTGGGTGAGATGACGCAGTGCACTCTGTGCACTGGGTTGCCTTCTGGTGTACCAAGAATTTCGATAGTTTTAGAGGATTTGTTGGAAACTCGAACAAACATGAACCCTGGCTCAATAAACTCAGAAAGGAGATAAGAAAAGTAAGCAACAAATGGTTTTGTTGATGTTTGTAGGAATATAACAAGATTGGGTAGATGGGGTAAGTTGAAGATCTATCGAAGGTAGATCAAGAACATATTAGGGTAGAGAGAAATGAACCACTACAAGGGGATGTTGAGATCGTGGAATCCCACAAAAGAAGATATAGAAAGCTAGATAAGGACAAAAGATCTAGAGTTTTCACAGAAAGATAATCGAAACCCTAGAATAACACCCCGCAAATACCTTGAGAAATACGTGTTTATTGATTTACACAAAGTCTTTCTTTGTGATTTTCCACATTTATTATAGGAGTGGATATTAAGGTTGAAAGATAACCATGCAACGAAATTGATATGAAAATTATAGTGGACCCCAATACAGATCGAGCAGTTACAACAAGTAAATAAGAAATTCACCCGCGTAGTAGATTTTTGGCTCGACAGTATTTTGGTTGGCTTTATAACAGATTTTGAAATAGATATAATGAAGTCATGCATCATAGTGGAGAAAGAGTTTCTACGAGTACCTCGAGGAAGGTACACTATATAATTGTATACCTCTATTAAGATATTATTATACAACAAAGGTGTAATGACAATGGTGTTAGATAGCTAAACTTCCCAGCGTGCATGGGGGATGGGGGAAAGCACAAACAAAAAGAGGAGAAATGGAAGGAGAAAAGGATAAGGGAATGAAGGAGGAAACCTTGGACCCAATCATAATGGATGACAACCAGATCAAGTGGATCTTGGCGACAATTGGAAAAACATGTAGTGGAGTACCCTACCAATACAAGGTGAATACCAAGAAGAGAGTCATAGTTGTGAGGGAAGGCTTGGAAAGTGTCGAGGAAGAGGTAGAGGATCTTCATGTTGTGGAGAAGATTGAGGAAATCCTATGTGAAAAATATGTCAGGAGGACAAGAGGTCCAAGAATGGGTAGAGAAGGAAGAAATCCTATCCATATTATTGTCAATGTGGAACCCATAAACCCATGTGTGACTAATACACCAAAGAGAACACCACCATTTAGAAAACCGAAGTTTGGAAGAAGTTAGACAGTAGGAATTACATCTACACAAGGAGAAACAACTGGAGGATCTAGTTTAGGTAGCACTAGTTAGGTATCTACACCGTGTGGAGGTTGTAGTTCAACATTTAGAATGGTAGGACATGATCCCACCATCAGGTTACCAAAATTTAAAGGAGAATCATCAGAGGACTCGAAGAAACATTTGTTCATCTATGAGAATATTTGGGAAGCAAAACAGATCACAGATGAAGATACTAAATTGGCTCAGCTAGTGATTGCACTAAGGGATCATGCATTGGATTGGTATATGAGGTTGGCTACAAACAATCCACCAGAGACAACCAGAAAAATTGTAGACATCAAGAAACTGTCGATCAACATGTTCCAGAAGTTGATTTTAGAATATCAGTACATGAACAAGATGATCAAAATTAGATAGAAACCAGGAGAGTCTGTATGGGAGATCAATTAGATATTTAAGCGACTGAAGGGAAAGTTGAAATATCTCATGATCAATATGCAGCATAGGCACTTATTTGTAAATTCATTGTTACCACACTTAAAATATCCACTTCGACAACAAAAGTTTCGGACATAGGCAGAGGCTATGTAGGTAGCCCTGCAACTGGAACAAAACTAGTATCAGTAGACAGATCAAGTTATCGAACAAATAAAGGAGGATTTGAAGAAATTAACATTCCAACTCAACCAGAATAATAATAAGGATAAGCAAGAATCTATTTAGTGTACTACATGCAGAACGAAAGGACACCAAAAGAACGAATGTCCAACATTCGCGTAGTATATGGCAACAGGAATTCCAAGTTCGTTACCAACAAGAGGACTATGGTGTGAGATTTGCAAGAAACCAGGTCACAATCCTCAATAATGAAGAAATACCAGACAGTCCCAAAGATTTCATATTGCAGCTTTTGCAAGTCAATGGGCCACGATGACAAATATTGTAGAACTATGAAGTTGATGCGAGAAAGGACATCGAATGCATATATAGTGGAGGTAGAAATGACGACTAGGCAATCTGCACCATAGTTTAACCAAGTTCCATTTCCATACAACATTGTGCAACAACCCTATAATACCACGTAGCTGTTGTACAATGCATCACAACCTCAATACAATACATTATAGTACAATTAAGCGCCTTAGTACAATGTGTCGATAGGAGATTGAGAAGGCTACAAAGGAGGAGGATGAGCGAGAGGCAGTTTTGGAAGAGGTAGAGGACCAGTGGTATGTCATAATTGTCAACAACTAGGACATTATGAAAGAGAATGTCTTCTTCCACTATCAACTTGTATGTATTGTCACGCATCAGACCATGATACAGAGGAATGTCTGAAACTACTAGCAAAGATTCAAGAAAAAAGGAATAAAAACAACCAGAATTTTCAGTGGATTTTAGCTGAAGCAAGGGACGAAGGACGGAACATCAACATCATTACTCGAGGAGGAGCCAAAATAGGAAATGACACAGTTCGACAGGAATCGATACAAAATCATTTGGTGAATAAGAATGTCCCACCAAGGATGTAGTTCGACGCGTAGAAGGAAAACGATATATTTAAACAAGCAAGACAAGAATTTCAAAAGGAAGATAGGTCATTGAATTCAATCACGCAATAAATCAAAGAAGCACAGGAATACGATATGCCTCCAGTATTGGATCATACCAACAAAATGCAACCTATGGGACAAGTAAGTACAATCAAAGGCTTTTTTCAATCACATGTAAAAGTATTGAATGATCCATCATCTGTCAAAATATTGAAAAACATATTAGAAAGATGTAGTATGGAGACGAAAGGAAAACTAGAACGAAAGAAAGTCAATCACCTACATACCAGGAGAAGAACAAGTAGGGAATTCAGACTCAATGTAAACATCAGAGATTTCAACATGGGATACATCATACTGGATCTAGGATATGAAGTGAATGTATTACCAAAGAAGACATGGAAATGTGTGGGAGATCCCACATTAAGATATTCACCTATTCAACGTAAACTAGCAAACCAACAAAGAGTTCTACCAATTGGTAGAATGAAAGGAGTGACAATAGACCTAGATGGAGTGCACACTAAAGAAGACTTTGAAGTCATTCAAATAGTTGATGACACAACACCATATCCAATGTTTCTTGGATTGGATTGGGCATTTGACAACTAGGCCATAATCAATCTCAAGATGAGGACAATGACATTTGAGTCAGGGGAATACATGGTCATCATGCCATTAGACCCATCATAAAGAGAAAGGTTTGTAGAACCTACTTGCTTAGACTTAGAGGAAATCATCCAGCTATACAGAACAACTGCACGTGATGAGGACAACATAAACCCAACTAAAGTAGATTAATCATTTGGTGGAGCATTAATTCATGTTTGAAAGACTCAAATACCAGTTTAGAGAACTGGAAACAAAGGTTACATGAAGTTTCCACGAGAAGATGTGCACGAATAGACCATGTAGTAAGATGGGTAGGCACAGAGATAAGAAAACCACCTAGCTTCCATGAAATAAACAATTTTGAAACATTCTTGACACAGTATGAAGACAAAGTATTAGAGAATCAAAGACTTTTATCACTTTATAGAGAACTCAAGGCCACACCTGCAATATGGCAGGGTGCACACAAAGAGAGAATCACAGATTGGTACCAATGTAAGCATTTGTTGCGCATAAGGTTCGGCACAGAATAGAAAGACAACAAGAAGCAGAAGTATGAGGGACAGGGGGCGCCAATGGTACACTTGAATAAGTGCAAGACACTGTGGAAAATGACACCCCCTGAGGAATGACCTCATAATTTCATACACACTCTAGAGGGAATACCATTGAACTGGTATACAGAGCAGGAATTGTGTAAAGGATCTTCGACCTGGACGACATTGCAAAATAATTTTACAGACACTTTCTCATTCAATCATGAGAACCCCAACATAGATGCAGCTCTTAAATGGATAAGAGGGGTGATATTCATCAAGGAACCAGAAGTCAAATTTATAACAGAAAAATAATAGCGAAACAAGCAGACAGTCAAAGAATTGTTGTCATGTTACCATGTGCAGGAGGAATCTTCGAATGAAGACAATCCATGCGATATTCAGATTGAGGAAGAAGAAGGCGAAAGAGAAGTGGAGGGTCCACCTATCAAATCAGAAGTTTTTGTTGCGTCAATCAAGGTAAATAAAGTCAACATTGAGATAGTTGAGCATCCCAAAATGGCTAGAATTGGAGACTACTGGGATGAAAAAATAGTGGAAAGCATAACAGAGTTATTGCGTGAGTACAATGACCTATTTCCCACAAAATTTACAGAGATGAAGGGTATAATAGGAGAGCTAGGAGAGATTAAGATACCACTCAAACCTGAAGCAAGACTGATCAAACAATGACCATATAGACTGAATCCAATATACAAGCAAAAAGTCAAAGTGGAGATTGACAGGATGCTCGAAGTCAGAATCATAGAACCAGTTGAGGAATCAAAATGGATAAGCCCGATGGTAGTGCAGGACAAAAACCAAGGAGGAATAAGGATATGTGTCGACTTGAGAAAGTTGAACGATGCATGCCTACATGACATGTTCCCTACACCGTTCATGGATGAAGTGCTAGAGAATGTAGGACACAAAGCTTACTCATTAACTGATGGATTCTCAGGCTACCATCAGATCAATATTGCACAAGAATATAGATATAAGACCACCTTTGCAACGGAATGGGGATCTTACTAGTACACATTCACGCCATTCATACTAAAGAATGCACTATCAATATTTTCCAGAGTAGTCATTGTTTCGTTTAAGGAACTCATCCACAAGTTTCTCGAGGTATACTTGGACGATTGGAAAGTCTATAGTCTATTGAAAGAACATGCATAAGTCTTACAAATGATGTTAGAAATATGTAGACAGTGCCAGATATCATTAAACATAAATAAATGCATATTTAGAACATCGTTTGGAATACTATAAGGCCATATAGTATGCAAACAAGGTTTACTAGTAGATCCTGCAAAGATTGCAGTAATTGTTAACTTGCCACCACCAAAAACAGTTTGTCAACTAAGAGAGACATTGGGACACACAGAATACTATAGAAATTTCATCAAAGGATACGCACTGGTTATCATGCCAATGGAAAAATTATTAAGAAAATATACAAAGTTTTAGTGGAATGACGAGTGTCAACACGTTCTGGATACCCTGAAGGAAAAGATGGTCACCACGCCAATATTAGTATTTCCAGACTAGGAGAAGACATTCAAAGTACATGTAGATGCATCAACCATGGCCCTTGGAGATATCTTGGCATAGCCAGGAATGGGAGAGCTAGACCACCCTATAGACTTTGTGAGAAGAAAGCTATCAGAATCATAATAGAACTACAACACCACAGAAAGAGAAGGCATAGCTATGGTCTACTCACTATGGAAGTTAAGAAATTACTTATTTGGAAAACACTTTAAGATGTTCACAAATCACTCAGCCTTGAAATACCTAGTCAACACGCTAGTGTTGGGGGGGAGAATCTGACGATGGTTACTATTTTTTCAAGAATATGACTTCAAAGTAATAGTCAAGATAGGAAAATTGAATGCAGGACCTGACCACCTGTCAAGGGTGAAAAATGGAGAAGAACCTACGAACTTAGAGGAAAACATCCTAGACACACAGTTATTTTCAGTCTAGATCGGTGATGAATACTTTGCAGATATCATTCAGTACTTAAGCATAGGTACTGCGCCGCAAGAATATAATACTGCACAGAAGAAAAACCTGGTAGTCTAGGCTACAGACTATCAATTGATCTCATGACACTTATACAAAATGGGCACAGATAACATCCTACACAGATATGTGTTAGAACACGAAAGACCAAGAGTGTTAACAAAATCCCATGAGGGAATAGCAGGAGGGCATTATGCAAGAAACGCTACCACATATAAGGTATTGTGTGCAGGACTATGGTGGAAAACCATTCATAGAGACTCGAAGGAGTACTGCCAGAGATGCGATCGTTGTCAAAGGGTAGGTAAACTCAATAGAAGAGATGAGGTGCCACTACGACCAAAAGTAACATTGCAGGCATTCGAGAAATGGGCGATAGACTTTGTGGGACCAATCAAACCACTAGTAAAATGAACAAGAGACAGGTACATTATCACCATGACATAGTGCCTAACAATATGGGAAAAAGAAGCACCCATAAAGGATTGCAATGCAGAAATAACATCACACTTTCTATTTGAACAAGTGATCACTAGATTTGGATGCCCAAGAGTTTTGATGAGCAACCAAGGCTTTCACTTCATCAACAACACTATCAACACTATGACCGAAGAGTTTGAAGTCCATTATCAGAAGAGCACACCACATTACCCACATGATAACGGCACAATACATGCATTCAAACAAATCTTGGAGAATGCACTAACAAAGATCTGTAATGTCAACAAGGATAATTGGGACCTCAAAATACCAGCAATATTGTGGGCCAAGAAGCAGTGCTGCCATTAGAATTTTCGGTACCCAGTTTGCATGTAGAAGAAATTACACACATGATAGAATGAGGTGCAATACAAGAGAGACTAAACCAATTGTTAACCATGGATGAAGACCGAATCTTAGCAGGATTCTGCCAACAAGTTTAGAAATCTAGAGACAAGCCTTGGCACGATAAGCACATCAAGAAAAAAACCTTCAAGGAAGGAGATCTAGTGTTGACGTATGACAACAAAGCATTTCAGCACCCAGGAAAGCTAACAATGCACTAGTTAGGACCATACAAAGTAAAAATTGTCACAGATGGAGGATAAGTACAGTTGAAAGACTTATCAGATGTAGAACTCATAGGGATGATCAATGCGAGCCAACTGAAGTTGTACAAAGACAATTGACCACCAACCGCGCAGTGAAAAAAACAACAACATAATTTTAAACAATACCAATAGAAGAAAAATGCAACGAAAGAAGAAGTATCATGCACACTTAGGAATACAAACTTGGAAATGATAAGGCTAATGGCCAGGTAAGAAGCAGAAACAAGCGGGAAATGAAAAGATGAAAAAATATGTATGAATCGAATAAGTTATGCGGAATTGAATCTTGAAAAGGAATGACGGGACGTCACATTAATCGTTCCAACTAGAGATAGCAAGAGAGAGTAATGGAAAGTACGAAGGGATCAGAGGTTCATTGAACACGTCAGAAAGGCAGTGTCTTCGACAAGTTTCATACGATGCCCATACAAAGCACGAACGCGGGAGAAACGAGCCTATTTTCAAAATGAGAACAGCCAGAGAGTCAATGGAACAATTATGAATCAGGAAGCAGCAGTTGAGCCAGACGAGTCTCAAACTACCATATCAGACCACTGCAACCCATCGCAGCCCACATTCTATCACGTATACCAGACGAGGTACGAGTGGAATTAGGCTTGCTAGGGAATATCAACAAGATGAAATAATCCGATCATGATNTGAAAAAAAAAACAACAGAATTTTAAACAGTACCAACAGAGGAAAAGTGCGTTGAATAAGAAGGAGCATGCACACTTAGGAATGCAAACTTGGAAAATATAAGGCTAATGGCCAGGTAAGAAGCAGAAACAAGAGAGAAATGAAAAGATGAAGAAAGCTATAAGAATCAAAGAAGTTATGAAGAATTGAATGTCGAAAAGGACCGATGAGACATCACATTAATCACGCCAACTAGAGACAACAAGGGAGAGTAATGGAAAGTACAAAGGGATCGAAGGTTCATTGAACCCGTTAGAAAGACAGTTTCTTCAACAAGTTTCATATGATTCCCATACAAAGCACGGATGCAGGAGCAACGAGCCTATTTTCAAAAAGAGAATAACCAGAGAGTCAATGGAATGACGACGAATTAGGAAGCAATAGTTGAGCCAGACAAGTCTCAAACAACCGTATCATACCATCGCAACCCATCACATCCCTCATTCTATCGCGTATACTAGATGAGGTACGAGTGGAATTAGGCTTGCTAGGGCATATCGACAAGCTGAAATACTCAGATCATGATGTAGCAGACATAGACAAGTTTCTATAATTTGCAAAGAGAGTATACTTAGAGACTGTGGGCATAAATCCGATTCGGGAACCGATTGATCATCCACTCTAATGGGAAATACGGTTGGAGAAAACAAGGATTTTAGGTCTATTAGATCTACCACACTTTGGCAAAGGTCAATACACAAGAGGTTGCATCGAACAATTGTTAGTAGCCACACATGGCGGGGACATTTGGTTGGACAAGTTTGTCTCAATAAACGTAGAGCTTATTGTAGACATCACAGGATTTTCATCCTAGGGCATGGATCCCACACAATTCCTCGACAATAATTCAAAGGAGAAAACACTCGCGGAAGAAATGAAGAACAAATATGATACTGACATGGGGATGCGAGGAATCATAATCAAGAGAATAAATGATGTCGCAACACAAATGGCCACAAAAATATTGGCTTGCAAACTGTTGATAAAGTGCCATAGGGACGAAGTTCTAGCCAGGGTCATCACAATTGCAGCTTAGTGCGTCGAGGGAACCACAGTGAGATGGGTGCCCTATCTCTTGAACTTGTCGTTGGATGACTGGAAGGATGTGCAGGATCTAGGAACATAGTTTCACTATTCATGGCTGATAATGTTGATAGTTATCGTAGGATGGAAGGAATTGAGTTACACATTATTCGACACCAAACCCAAGCCGAATTATGAAGTGAGGTACTTATCACTTAGCATCACGACAGATGCTAAGTACAGGAAAATGAATGCATTTGTATTCGAAGGATACCTTCGCGATCTGCAGGAAGCCATCTCCAATATGTGGAGGATCACACCAAATGTTTTCACACAGTACTTGGACATTTTCAACTTCAAAGCCATGCGACATGCGATGTGGATAGAAGAGCGGAAGGACCCCAACAAGCAGTGGCTACAAGTGCGCTACTGTATCTCAGAGGGAGACATTGACATGGTGATCAAAGACTGGGAAGATGAGTGCAAGATTCCAGTCCTCACACAAGACTTGCTAGAAAGGACAACATATGAAAAGGCAGTTGAAGGAGAAACACAACCTCAAGAAGTCTGAGTGCCTAACAAATGGATAATGGGCCAAACAAATACAAAGCAAACAAACCAAGGCACAGTGAAGATGGGGACCTAGAATGGGAAGAAGGATAATACGCAATCAGCCAAAGAACAACCGAGGTAGAAAGAGACCGTGCAAGGGACCACACCAAGTCCTAATCCCTAAGAAGCAGGCCTTAATAAGATACCAACGACTCAGACGGGATGTGTGTGCAATAAAATTAAGGCGTAATGAACACCTCCCGAATACACAATCACAGACTCGAGGATGATGCCGAGATGGTAGCCTGAATGGTTCAGGATTGTATACCTGAGGATTTTGACAATGTTGCGCACCATAGGGATATTATTCATGAGGATCCGACAAACATACGACACTTCCTCAAGCAAATTGGGGAAGTATAGGCAACGGGTTGTAGCATGGGAACATGACCATCAACATCGCAGAGAGAAGAAATACTAGAAGAAGGAGAGTGGGATATATTTCATACAATACTGTAGTCAAGCGTAACATTCCACATCAAACCTAGTATGTTGCGCATGGATGATATCGTCGGGAAGACACCCCTAAAATACTTAAGCCAAATCCAATTTGTATTACCGTCGATGCCATATAAGGCTCTACACAAATTGCAAGTTAGCATTACCTAAGAGGTACAGTCTCGTGCACACACAAACTTAGCTGAATTGCAATAGGTAAAAGAGAAGTGGGAAACACTGGAAATAATATGTGAGCAGGCTAAGTTCAAGACCCAAGAATAAAGGGAGCGCATGAAGGGATTGGAGAAGAAAGTGGCAAGAACTTACGAGAAGATTCCAAAGGCCACATAGAGGGATGAAATCACAGCAGCAAAAAAGATTAATCAGATTGCGCAGGAAATCGATCAATACCAGAAGGAGATTGAGAATATGCAAGAGAATCTCACACCAACCACTTCACCAATAGTAAAGGATCAAAGGAAGAAGGAATCAATAGAGTAGCTACATGAGATAGAGTGATAGGTTAGCACAATAGCTGACTTGTTCGAGAATGCAACACAACTTTGGAAAAAGCTAGAGGAGGATCAAAAAGTCTAGAAGTGGGACAAGGATGAAGAAGGGATAAACGTAGCTATCCAGGACCTCAAGAAGAGGAAGAAGACAATGTCCATCACAGAGTGCATTAGAGGGGCACAAGACATGAAGAAACTGCAGGCAAAACTCACAATTGCGCAAACACAGAAGAAAGAGCATCAGGCTCAAATGGAACTGTTTCAAGAGCAGGTAGTAGAAGCCCTAACATAGGAAGAGGAAA
>JASDQU010505295.1:14844-30596 GCA_032191745.1 Picea mariana | reverse complement strand
TTTCATCCTAGGGCATGGATCCCACGCAATTCCTTGATGATAAGTCAAAGGAGAAAACACTTGCGAAGGAAATCAAGAAGAAATATGGTACTGAAACGAGGATGCGAGGAATCATAATCAAGAGAATAAATGATGCCGCAACACAAATGGCCGCAAAAATCTTGGATTGCAAATTAATGAGAAAGTGCCAGAGGGATGAAGTTCTGCCCGAGGTCATCACAGTTGTAGCTTAGTGCATTGAGGGAACCACAGTGAGTTGGGTTCCCTATCTCTTGAACTTGTTGTTGGATGACTGGAAGGATCCGCAGGATCTAGGAACATAGTTTCACTATTCATGGCTAATAATGTTGATAGTTATTGTAGGATGGAAGGAACTGAGTTACACATTATTCAACACCAAACCCAAGCTGAATTATGGAGCAAGGTTATTATCACTTGTCATCACGACGGATGCTAAGTATAAAAAAATGAATGCATTTGTATTCGAAGGATACCTTCGCAACCTACAGGAAGACATCTCCAATATGTGGAGGATCACACCAAAGGTTTTCACTCAGTACTTGGACATTTTCAACTTCAAAGCCATGCGACATGCGATGTGGATACAAGAGAAGAAGGACCCCAACAAGCACTGGCTACAAATGTTCTACTGTATCACAGAGGGAGACATTAACATGGTGATCAAAGACTGGGAAGATGAGTGGAAGATTCCAGTCCTCACACAAGACTTGCTAGAAAGGACAACAAATGAAGAGGTAGTGTAGGGATAAACACAACCTCAAGAAGTCCGAGTGCCTAAGAAATGGATAATGGGCCAAACAAATATAAAGCAAACAAATCAAGGCACATTGAAGATGGGGACCCAGAATGGAAAGAAGGATAATACCCAGCTAGCCAAAGAATAGTCGAAGCAGAACGAGACCACGTAAGGGACCACACCAAGTCCCAATCCCCAAGAAACAAGCCTTAATAAGAGACCAAGGAATCATATGTGATGTGCATGCAAGAAAATTAAGGTGCAATGAACACCTCCTGAATAAACAATCACGAACTCGAGGATGATGTCGAGATGGTAGCCCGAATGGTTTAGGACTGAATACCTGAGGATTTTGACAATGTTACGCACCATAGGGATATTATTCATGAGGATCTGATAGACATACGACAATTCCTCAAGAAAATTGGGGAAGTACAGGCAGCGGGCAGTAGCATTGGAACATGACCATCAACATCGCAGACAGAAGAAATACTATAAGAAGGAGAGCGGGATATATTTCATACAATATTGCAGTCGAGCGCAACATTCCACATCACACTTAGTATGTTGCACATGGACGATATCATCAGGAAGACACCCCTAAAGGACTTAATCCAAATCCAATTGGTATTACCGCAGATGCCATACAAGGCTCTACACAAATTGCACGTTAGCATTACCCAAGAGGTACAGTCTCATGCAAGCACAAACTTAGATGAATTGCAGCAGGCAAAAGAGAAGTGGGACGCACTGGAAATAATATGTGAGCAGGCTAAGCTCAAGACCCAATAAGAAAGGGAGCACATGAATGGTTTGGATAAGAAGGTGGCAAAACTTACAAGAATATTCGAAAGGCCACACAGAGGGATGAAATCACAGCAGCAAAAAATATTGATCAGATTGTGCAGGAAATCGATCAATACTAGAAGGAGATCAAGAATATCTGAGAGCATCTCACACCAACCACTTCACCAGTAGTAAAGGAGCAAAGGAAGAAGGAATCAATAGAGTAGCTACATGAGATAGAGCGACGGGTTAGCACAACAATTGACTTGTTCGAGAATGCAACACAACTTTGGAAAAAGCTAGAGGAGGATCAAAAAGTCTAGAAGTGGGACAAGGATGAAGAAGGGATAAGCATAGCTATCTAGGACCTCAAGAAGAGGCAGAAGATAATGTCCATCATGGAGCACGTCAAAGGGGCACAGGACATGAAGAATCTGTAGGCAGAACTCACAATTACACAAACACAGAAGAAAGAGCGTTAGGCTCAAATTGAACCATTTCAAGAGAAGGTAGCAGAAGCCCTGACATAGGAAGAGGAAACAAGGAAACATATAGAAAAGACCTAGGAAGAGTGCGTGGAATTGATCAGTGATGAAATTGTAGTCCAGATAGTGGACACACTCAAGGAGAAGATCGTGCAAGTGCAAACACAGGCAGTAGAGCTCAAGGAAAAATTCAAGGCGATGACCAGGGAGATCGAAGATTTTTGTTAGGTGGCTCGAACTGAGCCACATGTCAGTGTTGGGGGTCTGTTGGAAGCAGAACAAAGCAGAAAGCAAGGGGATTTTAGGAAATAAGGTGTGCACAAGGAAAGCAGCAGTTGGAAGGAAGAACAACAGGGGCACATGCAACAAAGACCTAACGACGTTAGGGTTAGGGTTTTTACAGAGCATTGTAATGGATGAAGATCCAAAAATGTATAAATATAGATACTTGGGTATCATAGAAGGGGGGATTATTGTGAAGACTAGTCATTATTATAGAAAGAAGGGTAGCAACAAGTTGATATGTACAAGAATAATTATAAATCTGGAAGTAATTCTTTATATCCAGTAACCATGCTTCAACCTCCTCACCTATCCTAGACTCTCCGTCAAAGGTGGATGGTTTGATATTCTTGAATTAACCTTCCAGGTGATCCACCTGTTTTCTTTTCCTTCCTGTGGTTCTTTTATTTTCTGTTTTTGGTGTGCCTTTAGAAGAACTGTTCTCGGTTTCTGCTTGAGGACCAGAATTTTTAAAGGCTCTTTTGTTGACTTCTTCTTCCTTGTCATTGTCTTTTGGGTTCTTCTTTGTTACGATGTTGTGCAAAAAAGCTTCATTTATCTCTTGTTGGTCTTCTTCTCATAATGTTCCAATGTTGCAGGGTTGAACCCGATCTGATACCATATGTAACGTCCCCTCCATTACGAAAATAAGTATGTAAGTAAATATAGTAGTGTTTTTCTTTTTTTCTTGAAACAATAATTAGAACAAGTGTTGCATGCCAATAACATACATCAAGTTTACACAATCTCATCTCACCCACATTACTATACGAAAATGATCAAATAACATCAAGTTAATAAAAGATAAACATATCACATAAGGATAACAAGAGATGTCTACCTCCCAACCTACCCTGGAAGGTTAGGACCTCCAAGAAACATAATCAATGCCCAAGTCCAGGATTCATCTGATTGATTTTGACCACTTAAGATTTCATGACTGGATACTTTTCTAAGTAACAAAGAGATATCTAAATCCCATAACTCCAATCCTATACTAAAGTTCAAGACTAATATCAATAACAACTTAACCATAATTTATTTTAAGACATAAAGACTAATCTTGTAAAATAGCTTACAATTACACAACACAATTAATGTATATACAAAAATTAATATCCTTACTATTATTTCTTAAAAATATGAATAGAAAATTTATAAATCATAAAATTTCATTATAATTTGTCAATCACTAATATGCAATACCTTATATAAGCCTAAGGAAAAACTTCCAAACTATATTATTAATAATAATTCCATACAATCCTTAGATCATAATATTATGATATATCTAACATAAGGGCCTAGCATAAATCTTGAAAAACATCGATAATGTAATATCCTCAATTGTTTTCATCAAATATAACTGTACAACATTAATTTAAAATCTATGTTATAGCATAAATCTTGAAAAACATCGATAATGTAATATCCTCAATTGTTTTCATCAAATATAAGTGTACAACATTAATTTAAAATCTATGTTAAATCATCTATATGTACATGTGGCTATTTAGATTAACCCATTATCTTCTATAATCTTGAATATCCTTTATTTTATAGAAACCCAAGTATCTATAGTTTATTCAAAACATGCCTACAGAAGGACTTCTTAGTTTAATATTAAAATTTTAGTAAACATGGTAATCATAAATATATAAGATTTGACCTAAAAGTTTAAAATTACAATCAAACTTTTATTTAATCGAAAGCAGGAATAATCTAACGAATTAAATAACTACTAAAAGGTATGGTAAAAGAATTTAAATGTGTGTTAAGTGTAACGTCCCCTTCAACGATCAGATATAACATTATTATTAATAATAGATCAACTATATTATATAAAGATAATAATATTGTTTACCTCACTCCATCTATCTTGCAAGGTTAGGATATTAAAAACACATAATCAACCTTCAAGTTCACGATTCATCAGATTGATTTTAACCATTTAAGGTACGGTGATTGTTCTAAGAAACATGGAAATATCTACTCTCATAACTTTTCCTAATCTAAAATTCAAACTTAAAATTCCAACATTTAAAAACTTAAATTTCATTTGTTCAAAAAATTCCGAAATTTCAATATATATTACAATCATACCATTATGAGTTTAAGACATATGTCGGTGACTTATTTCTATTTTAATAGAAAGTATTATTTCAATTCCAATTTACTTGTTTATCATGTTTCGAAATAATTTGAACCATCTTTGTGAAGTAATTGTTGAATACATTAAGTAATAATTCGCTAGAAATAATGATGATAACTCTACGTTGTCCACCAATTGTTAATATAAACACAATGCAATTATTTACTTCTTGCGCAATTCGGGTTGTCTACCATTCGTTAATGTAAACTCTGCAATTATTTACTTCTTGCCCAATTGCCCAATTCTGGTTGTCTACCATTCGTTAATGTACAATTGAATCGTATCCATAGAATTTCGAACACCGTGTGGATATGTACGACCGAGATTACTCCAAGACGCAGAACTTGATAGAATTAGTGAATCCCATGCTTCACTTTGGTGACAACTGTCACTAAAACTCGGAGTTCTGGATTGCACATAATTTGCAATGACTACACAGGACAAGAAATCCTTAATTTCCGAGTTGCAAAGATTCAACAACGATCGTAAATATTACTATTTCACGACTTGGGCGGTTCAGTCTACAATAACAAAAAAAAAAATGTAAATTTCAAAACGCAGATATTTTTGGTGGCTCAACGAATTTATAAGTTCTTGTATTGCAAGAGACTCGACAGTGACTAAAAATTTGGGTTCTAGATCTTTAACTATGTAATATACCTTAAAAAAAAATAAAAAWAAATAAATAAATAAATATATATGTGTACAAAAATAAAATAAAATAAAAAATTGTCATGGAAACTTAAGTTTATTATCAATTCCAAAACTGCTTCATGACACATAAAGATATTGTTATAAATCTTATTCCATTTTTGCCCGCATAAAAGTTTTTACTCCACTACTAAATTATTCATAATCCACTAAATTAAACCAAAGTTTTCTCATTAGATTAACTCATAACCTAACTTACTATGGACTAAAGTTTTTACTCCACTACTAAATTATTCATAATCCACTAAATTAAACCAAAGTTTTCTCATTAGATTAACTCATAACCTAACTTACTATGGACTATGAAACCATGTTAATCGTGCTAGAGTCATACATTTATTTGCTTTGATTATTTAGGAGAAATAAATGTCAACGTCCCTAACCTATGGGATAGGGTTATAACATACCCATAACACTTACTATTGCAATAACATAACAATCATATTATAAGACATTATACGATGAAAAAAAACCTTACCATTAAATTAAAACACTAGTACACAAAACTTGTTAAGTTAGGATTATAAGAATGAAAGCGTTCCCAGCCTATGTGCGCTAGGAATTACCAACATACCAATTAATTCAATACTATACTAAAATATAACCCCATGCATACGATGAATTCTTTAATCCAAGATTTCAAACTCTACGCAAATACTAAACCTTATCCAACCGGATTAGGATTTCGCACATACTACAAAGCATTATTGAGGTGGATGCCAAGTCATACCAAATCCTAGGCCATTATAGCCTATAGTCATTCCAGTCATGACAGGTTCGTTAATGGAGATAGAACCTCTCTAGTACTCTATGTCCTGACACTACAGGAACTCGCCCAATGCAGGCTCTCCACTCAGTCGAAATCACATGGCATTGTGTGGGGTGGCGTGCCAGTCTCTCTTACCTACTAACGAGGGGCTTGAGGTATCATTTCACTTCTTGTAGTTTCCTCTCTGATCTCATTCAAATTTTTTCCTCTTCACTGTGTTATTCCCCGTGACAAGCGATTCTTCGTAGTGCTCGGCCCTGGTGAAGAAGATGGTGGCAACAGTGCGCTGGCAATGATTCTCGACAAGAACAGGTAAGTAACAACATGATCTGTAAAATTTGTAAAGAGTTTATGGTGCCATACATTCTATGTGCAAATCATTCTCTGATGTAATGTGTACTCGGGTGTAAATGCATTATCTGGGGTTCTATGTCGCATTCCTTGTGCTTTTCTTTGGTTTGAAGGTTGGACCCACATATTATTGCACCTTTGTATATGTTGTGTTTCAGGTTCCACTGTGGTAAGGCCTCACTTCTCTATTGTACTTAATCTTTTACAATCAGGTTTGATGTAAGAGATAGGGTTACTATGTTTTCATCTCTGTTGACTATAAGTCCTCAAGCACATATCCTTCTTGATTTTCTCCCTAGTCAATCTCGAGATCAAGTTTCACTATAAACCGCTTTCATAAACTAAACCCTTTGTTTTTATTGTTAATCATTTTGGTTTTATGTTTGAACAAAGGTCGTTACACTCTATGGCCATTTGTCTGTAAAGTTTTGTGCAATATAATCATCAGCCTTGAGACATTTTAAATACAAAACCCAGAGTGAAGGTCGATATTGAGTGCAGTTAAGGTGTTAATTTCTTGCCATTCTAGGACTTGGTTGTAGTCCACAAAGCTTACTGTATTTAATAAATTCATAACAGTCTAGATAGTTTATTCTTTGTATGGTTAATTTGTATCCAAACTCCCGGTCTATGTGTATASCAAGGTTGAAAAACCATTAATTTTTCTTTAAAGGAAATCGTCATTTCTCTGTATATATTCACTGGTTATTAGATTCATTAAATCCAGAACCCATTGAGTGAAATCGTAACTCTCTATCTTTGTTAAGGGTTAATGATTATTTATTGTGCCCTAGATTCGTCCTTATTCACAATATCTCTGGTTGTATGCATGATGCAATGTTTTAACAAGGATTTGAATAAAAAATAATTGTGTTAATAAACCTTAAGAAACTCATTAAGTTCTTATCGTAATTATGTACTACGATCATATCCTTGCATCTCTGTAAATACTTCTCAATTTAACAATTTCCTTACTGTTATCAGTACCCAAATATATATCCATATCCCATCATGTGCACCTCTGTAAATACTTATTAATTTAATAATTTATTTACTGTGATCAATATCCATGTCAGAATTACATTTGTGTGACACAAGAATAATTGGTAGCTATGTTTTAAATGTTAACTTTGTCACAGTAAATTCCTTTCATTCTTTTGGTCCTCTATAAAGGGTTTTGATAAATATTGCTAGGTAATTCTCTTTATGATTACTCTGTAAAAGGACTATTTCGATGATAAACTGGTATCATTTTTGCTTGTTGTCACTACCTCTTTGTTAACTATTCTTTTTCAAGTATCTTCTCTGATTACAATCTATATTTTTATGTTTATAACCATTCTCTGTATTTTATATTCTCAATATTTTAGAGGATATGTACAGGAATGATTAAGAAACAAAACTTTATTTAAATGTGTGTTCTTCTTTCTTTAATTTCACAAGTGAAATTCTATGCATGGATATAAATTAATAATGGGTCCCTTTTTATTTGCGAGGGAACCCATCAAATCGTTATGAACCCACTCCTCCTCCTCCTCCTCAATCGTGGATTGACTACTTTGCAAAGGAAAAAGAATACAATCCGATATTCATCGGGATCCAAGATAAGTTGCATCTTTGACTTATTTTATTTATCTCATTATTTAATGACTTGAATATTAGTAATGTTACTAACACCTGCAGGTTGGAAATAACAGTGCGCTTTGTGAAATAAGATTCCTGTCACCAAAAGGTATTTGAGTTCAATGTTCTTCCTTCACCGGTTCATGCGCACATTACTTCAGTTACAGACAGTCTCTTTCAAAAATCTGTTTAGAACTAGTTATGGAGTTCTTGGGTCTATGGAACCCCCATTTGTACTATTTGGTCAGCGACCTAATGACTGTAATAAATGTATTTTTTCAAACATTCAGAGAACTTCTATATCATCTATCTTTCTTTGTTAATAGATAAAAAAAAAGAATTCAATTGGAACTTTTATTCTTTTCCACCTACTCTTAACATAATAGTAGAAAATTTCCATATAGCCTATTAATACTTGCTTCTTTCTGAAGTTTTTTATTTTATACAGTAATTGAACAACAATCAAAGACATAAGTCTATAATGTACCTAAGCACATATGCACACACACACACACACTATGGAACCCCCATCTGTACTATTTGGTCAGTGACCTAATGACTGTAATAAATGTATTTTTTCAAACATTCTGAGAACTTCTATATCAACTATCTTTCTGTGTTAATAGATATAAAAAAAAAAAATGCAATTGAGACTTTTATTCTTTTCCACCTATTCTCAACATAATAGTAGAAAATTTCCATACAGTCTATTTATACTTGCTTCTTTCTGAAGTATTTGATTTTTTACAGTAATTGAACAACAATCAAAGAAATAAGTCTATCATGGCCAATAGACACATATGCATAGTTTTACATACATACATACATATGTGTGTGTGTGTGTACACACACACTAAACTATAACTCTTTAGAAAACGTCACTACAGATACTCTCACAAAAGGTATTCGAGTTCCATGTTCTTCCTTCCTCGGTCCATGCAGACATTCACTTCAGGTACAAACAGTCTCTATGTAGGCTCTTTCAAAACTCTGTTTAAAACTAGTTATGGAGTTCTTGGGTCTATGGAACCCCCATCTATACTATTTGGTCAGCGACCTAATGACTTTAATAAATGTATTTTTTCAAACATTCTGAGAAACTCTATATCAACTATCTTTCTGTGTTAATAGTTTAAAAAAAAATTGCAAATGGAGCTTTTATTCTTTCCCACCTATTCTCAACATAATATTAGAAAATTTCCATACAATCTATTTATACTTGCTTCTTTCTGAAGTATTTGATTTTGTATACATACACACACACACACACACACACACACACACACACACACACAAAACTATAACGCTTCAAAAAACATCACTACAGATACTCTTACAAAAGGTATTTGATTTCCATGTTCTTCCTTCACCGGTCCATGCACACATTCACTTGAGTTACAAACAGTCTCTATGTAGTCTCTTTCAAAAATCTATTTAAAACTAGTTATGGAGTTCTTGGGTCTATGGAACCCCCATCTGTACTATTTGGTTAGCGACCTAATGAGTGTAATAAATGTATTTTTTCAAACATTCTCATAACTTCTATATCATCTATCTTTTTGTGTTAATAGATCAAAAAAAAGAATGTAATTGGGACTTTTATTCTTTTCCACCTATTCTCAACATAATAGTAGAAATTTTTCATATAGTCTATTTATACTTGCTTCTTTCTGAAGTATTTGATTTTGTACAGTAATTGAACAAAAATTAAAGAAATAAGTCTATCATGGCCAATAGGCACATATGCACAATGTTATATACATACATACATACATACATACATCTATATATATCTATATATACAAACTAAACTATAACACTTCAGAAAATGTCACTACAGATACTCTTACACAGTAGCAAGCCACGAATCTAACACAACTAGAAAGTCCACTTAATAGATTCTGATATATATATATATGGAATATAAAACATACAATTAACCATATAACATCAACCATAAAAGTACATAGCTAAAATACATATATGAATATTCATGCTGGGAAACAATTGGAACAACCACATTCCACCCAACCATAGAAATAGAATAGCCATGATCACTTGTCCTGATCACCCCCTAGCCTAGCCATGACTTGATAACGGAAAACTGAGTCACACTACTTATCCACTATCACCTTCGAACAATTCATCAAATGTTTTTCCTCACACCAGATGTGTTCATAATAGCAAAAACAATTCTCATTCCCCAACATACTAAGCAATGTCTTACCTCCCAGCTATGTTGTATTTACCATGTGCCTAGGAATTTCCATTCCTTTCCCTCCTTGGGGAAATTTGTCGCTTTACAAATCACCGATTTTTAGGGGCTGCTAGTGAAAGAATTCAATTTCTGACACTTGTAAAAATCATCTTTTGAGTTAACTCAAACTTGTTCCCCACTCATGGAGTCATAGTGAGTTATTTTTAACCTGGTTGTTCCATTTGTCTTCCAGCATTTAATTTATTAAAAAGTTTGTCTCATACATGTGTCCATCAAAAGAGGACAATTGAACAAGTCAAACATTTTCCCAACAGTCATAAAATTAATAATTACATATTCCAAAATTCTAAATTCAGATTTTCCATAAATGAAAATTTATTTTTAAATTCGAATTTCCATAAATGGAAATTTATTTCTAAATTCAACTTGGAATTTATTTTCTAACAATTTGAGGATATCACATCCTCTCTCCCTTCAGTACAATATTGTCCTTAGTTTTCAATCCTCTCTCGGAACATAATTGGATAAGATTTCAGCATTTATTCTTTCAATTCCCAAGTGGCCTCCTCAGGGATAAAGTGCTTCCATTGCACTTTTACCTGGGCGATGGATCTGTTCTGAAGTATTGTTTCTTTCATGTCCATAATTCATAGAAGTTTCTCTTGAAACTCTCCTTTTGGTTCCACCTGCACCATGTTCCAATCAATTATGTGAGTAGGACCACGAATATATTTTTTCAATAATGAAACACAAAAAATATTATGAACTTTTAAATTTGCATGAAGTGCTAGTTGATACGCCACTGGTCTGATTCGAGTTAAGATCTCGAAAGGACCACAAAACATTGGTGCTAACGTATAACAATTTACTAACTTTAGGGAGCTTCTCCTTGCTTTGAATTTTAGATATAAATGTTCCCCAATCTTGAATTATTGATCTCTCCTTTTTAGGTCTGCATAGTGTTTATGTCAATTTTGTGCCTCCTTCAAGTTCTGTTGTACCCATTTTACCATTTTCTCCATTTCTGTAACACCCCTCCTGGTTACGACAACAACTTCGAAACAGGTGCAATTTTTTTTGTTTGTTTGTTTAAAGTGTTTGCGCGCGTGTAGAAGAAACAACCCCCTCGACTCTACGTCACCACTCGAACCAACAAGACGCAAGTAAGAAGGACACAATCAAGACGACCCAACATATCACAATGACAACAAGAAATAAATTCCCCTTGACATAAGGCGTGCAACTAGCAGCTGTAAGCAGAAACAAACACCAGGGGTTAGGTACAGTACTGTCACAGAATGAAAGAATCCAACAGTAGAGTCGCAGTAGTGGAACTGTGCCTTTAAACAGCCTGAGACTACTGATACGGCTCCGAGTGTGTCGCAAGAGTGGAACTGTGCCTTTAAACAACCCGAGACTCTTGATACGACACTGGATTCTTGACGTAGAGAAACACACAGACAGGCTTATACACGAGGCTACACAGAGGCGTCTACAACCCGCCCGACACTTAGTAGACTACGCACGCATAAGTTTACGACCCTGTACAACATTAGTTGAACGAGGACTACAATCTACCCTAGTCTTAAGGCCATTTCGTTGCACATCTAGAGATCATGGTTGTCATCCAGGTACCCCTTAAGTTAACATTCAGGGACCTTATTGTGCAATTGTACATCCACTGGTTTAATAATTAACACATAATTAATCAATAATTTTAATCAAATAATGAAGGGATGTAGCATTATCATTGAGGAAAATAATAATTAATCTATAATTATAATTCCAATATCAACTCAATCTTCTAAAATCATTAACTCATTTATTAATTATAATCAATTATGATTGGCTACAAGTGATTAATAACGTGACACCTACATGCAATCTAAAATTATAAACCCTTTCCCATTGCAAGTTCAAAATCATTTAACGTAATCATTACAACATTAATACTAACATTAAGGCAGTAGATAAGAGGATCTTAGGAAGTGGATTGATTTTCTTTTATTTCCATATAAATCAATTGTTAGAGAAAGGGGGCCTTCCGCATTCAATCAATACACCAACAATATCAGGTTCTAGGAAAAAGAAAAAGTATAATGGATTCATGAATACTCCTAACAAGGGCCCAAATGATCACCTAACATCCTTATCCTTATTAACACTCGTTTAGAGAACAAATTACAAGAACCCTCAAGCATCTAGCTCTAGATCACATCAATAGTCCATCTATTATGATGTTAAGCCTCCATACTCTAAGGCGAATCATAAGTACCCTTAAATGTTTGTTAGCTGGATTTTCTGAATTTTGAATTAGCCATTAATTCACTCGTCTTACGCCTCTCTCATGGGCGGCGAGTAATAATTTGAAATTTTAATTGAAACTAACTGAAACACAGTTATAAAAATAACTGTAAGGTTTGGGAATTTAAATGTCGTTATGACGAATTTGCACTAACTATTTAATAAATAGTTCAACCTTGAGGATTCCATTGCATTCACGAGCTTATACATATATCTTTGAGATTTAGTAATTTACACTACAAAACCAAATCAAGAGGGGTCAAGGTCATTAGTTGAATTCACATGCTTTATTTTTACAATGGTAATTCTTGGATTGGGCCTTACCATTATCCTAAGTATTCTGACTTCATACACAACTCTATATTCAATGGATCCCAAATTCAGTAAGAACAATAAATATTTATTATATTAAATAAAAGCATGCAATTTACAACCCTAGATTATTCGATTGGTAAAACAACTTCTTATTTCAAATTAAATACAATTATTAATTGCAAACAACAGAAATTACAACAGAAATAGGATTGATCTACAGCTGAACCTTTTAACAAATAATTGTTACGCATATAACTGTAAATAATTTTTTTATATTACTATAGAAATCTCTATCTAATTATGCTCAAGAATTTTATTACATAAGTTGACACGGTTGGTTATAAAAATTAGGGAAAAGGTGCTTGCACTATTTAACTTGGTAAATACACTGAATGTCAAACGATGATTAAAACCAAACTTTTGGCCACCGAATCTTGGAAACTGTTTTAGTAAAACATACTAGGTATTCGTAATTCAAGAAAAGACGAACCAGAAAAAGGGGTTATTGCAATAGATACAGTCTAGTTGTAGTGTTGAAGGTATAATGAAACGACTTTTCCTAGCTAGGAGGCGCTGTCAGCAGACATGCAGTTCGAGGCCATTACACACACAGTCCCAGATCAAGGCAAATGCGTGGGAACACTAACCCTGCAAGCTCCCTCCTCAAGGAGTTCGCTGCGTAAATGCAGTGAGAAGTTACAGTGCAAGGAATCGAAATCCATGCCTTTGTTGTGCGCTCTGGAAGGTTCAGGTCTGAAGAAAAATATAAATAAAAAGGGAAGGCTAACAGAACCGTGAGGCACGCTAATTACCTTCCAAGTTCCTGTCTAGAAGTAATTAATGGGGACAGCCACACCGCATCTACCCAACGCTACGACAGGTGTTCCTCCCCCCAAAATCCCTTGGGAAGGGCCCCCGCCGCGGTGTATGCCAAGATTACTTCACCACTGTAATCTAACACAATGTCCTGGGAGAGACCATGCAACCGACTCACACACAGATTTGCAGAGGTGGAGACATTAACCATGAAATAGGCAGTACGCAGAGGTGAGGGTCGCGAGGTCCGGTCTGTAATGGGGAATTAGACCTGCGAGGTGCCAGGCAGGAGCCGCCCCTGGTAAACATAGGTCAAGAAAAATTGTTAAGGTAACAGGGAGGGTGTAACCGAATAGTCGCAGAGTAGCTTCGTCAGAAGGTAATGGGTCACTGGCAGTATCACTGAGGGCAGACTCATTGTCTCCATTCTCAGTGGTTCCAGGCATGCAGGGAGAGAGATACTTTGTTTTTTTCACAAGGTGCTCACGCTGTAGGTGACACAAGAAACATATAAGCTCAAGAAGGGGTCTACACACTAAAGAAGTAACAGCTAACAATCACTCAGCGAATTTCAAATATGGACAAGATAAACATGATCGGGGCTTGTTTTTGTTCAAGATCAGGGTTGAAAATATCAAAACCTTATGAAATCTGATTCGAGCATTAACAGAAACACTCTATCGCAGTTAAAGCAATGAAACTACTTGTGTCAAACAATTTCAGTGGACTATCAGTCGTACTAATGGGGTGAAGGGTTTGTCTGGCGATATGAAAAGTGATCCCAAGTACTACCATCAACGACGGGACAATTATATACCATATAAATAAAACAGTGCTTTCTTCACTGTCCCAAAAACATATTACTTGTTTCTGATCGTTTAAAAAAAGGAACCGCCCAATTCGTTTAAAAAGGAACTGCACAAATGCCTTAACAACTGCAATGCATATTTATCAAGTCCAGAACTGAATATAGTCTCAATATTGGAGTCTATACACAGTGTGCAGAAATTACAACCCAAAATGCAAGGTGTTTAACAGGAACGCAGGGAAAACCCAACGACCACCTAAAAACGCCACGCGCTCTCGCTGAGTCTAAGGAAACTGGGTAATATCAAGAAACAAAACTCTTCATAAACAAATGCCCACCCAAGAAATGCCCAATATAAATTCCTAACACAGGCCGATTCAGTATTGGGTTAAAGTTCAGAACCATTCTACGAAGGAAGGGCAAGGAATGAAACGGCCACAACAGGTTCGCCATTTTCCCACACAGGAACAATAAAAAAATTTATAAAGGAAAAACAGTGGTAAATACTTTATTTCCAAGGTGGGTAGCAGTCGTAAAAGGTTCATAGTCACGCCAATAACTATTAAACTACAATTCATACACACGATTCACTCTATAACAATTGAAACTACAAATTTGCACAATAGCCATTCCACTACAGTTTTAAAATGCATGCAGCCAGATAGAAACGCCCAGAGATTTACATACCTGTGTCCTTAACGCTGGCAACAAATGATTCTTGTGCTCCTACCTCTCCTGCTCCTTCTTACCGACCGCAAAGAACCCACCGGTACCTCCCAGCCAAACGCTAGGGGTACTCTTCTTCCCCCTCAGCCCCCCGAGCCGCAAACGGGCCACACACAATCAGAGAGTAACTAGCTTCTCAGCTCGCCTCCAAGGCTGAGCTACCACTCAAGTCTGCTGAGAATCCCCAACTCCTACAAGAAACCAGTCCAGTCTCTAGTCTGACAGAATAACAATACCAATCTCAACAAAAGTCCCTTTCTTTCCCCCTCTCCCTTTCTTTTATCCAGTCTCAAACCCTAATTCTTTTTTTTCTTAGGTTTTACCCCCTTTTCCCTTTTGATTTTCTTATTTTTCTTTTTAATTTATTTTGTTTATATTATTTTATTTTATTTTTCTTTTCAAAAACTCAAAGAGTATGTGCGCTCATTATTAATTTCATTTTATTTTCACATGCTTAACTTTATTTGTTTACAGTTTGTTTATAATATAAATATACATATATATTTTTTCATTTTTCTATTTTATAAGCATGCATTCATCATTGTAGTTTATCATTATCCATTATTTAAATTTACCATTAATATATATATATATATATATATAGGATAAAGAGAGATTAGGGTGATGGCAAACATGTATAGGGGAAAAG
>JASDQU010505295.1:0-11902 GCA_032191745.1 Picea mariana | reverse complement strand
TTTGAGCTTCTCTGTGTTGAGGTGCGGAGCATACCTAAGCAGCTCCATGAATCGTGCCTCGTACTCGGGCACAGTACGACCTCCCTGTCATAGTGCGTTGAACTCGTTGAGCTGACGCTCAATGAATTCCTTAGAAAGGTACCTCTCTCGGAATCGTTCCTCGAACACTTCCCATGACACGTCTTCCACGGCCATGTTCAGCTGCGGCAAGAGCGTCTTCCACCATAGAAGAGCGCTCCCCTTCAGTTGAAAGACCGCCATGTGGACCTTCATGTTGGAGGTATAATCGCGAAGTGCAAAGCACATCACCATATTCTCCAACCATTCCTCGGTGGCTGCGCCGTCCGGGGGGGCAAAGAACTCGGGAAATTTTACCTTCTCGAGTTCACGGTGAATGCTACCTGTGACGGTCGGTGCGCGCAAGAGAAACTCAGGGGGTGCTGGTGCCCTGGCCTCATCTCTGTCCAAACGGCTGATCAGAGCCTCGGACATGCGCTGAAAGGATCTCATCATCCCAACACCATCACCAACTAATATATGTTCCTGTCCGAGTACCTGCTCGCCTCCCTGGGAGTTAGACCCCTCAGGCGTGGATGTTGCTGGAGGCGTCTCGCCTCCTCCCCTAGCACCCCATCGTCTTCCTCTACGGCGTCCTCTAACCATGGTTACCTACATGCACACAATCAACTCAATCAACAATAGTATATATGAAAAAAACCCCACTCATATCAACGAAAGCCGCAGCGAACCCCAAGTCGTGGGTTGATCCGGCTCTGATACCATATGTAACACCCCACCTGGATGACAACCATGATCTCTAGATGTGCAACGAAATGGCCTTAAGACTAGGGTAGATTGTAGTCCCCTCTCAACTAATGTTGTATAGGGTCGTAAACTTATGCGTGCGTAGTCTGCTAAGTGTCAGGCTGGTTGTAGACGCCTCTATGTAGCCTCGTGTATAAGCCTGGTTGTAGGCACAGTTCCACTCTTGCAACACACTCGGAGCCGTATCAGTAGTCTCGGGCTGTTTAAAGGCACAGTTCCACTACTGCGACTCTATTGTTGGATTCTTTCATTCTGTGACAGTACTGTACCTAACCCCTGGTGTATGTTTCTTCTTACAGCTGCTAGTTGCACGCCTTATGTCAAGGGGCATTTATTTCTTGTTGTCACTGTGATATGTCGGGTCGTCTTGATTGTGTCCTTCTTACTTGCGTCTTGTTGGTTCAAGTGGTGACGTAGAGTTGAGGGGGTTGTTTCTTCTACACGCATGCAGACACTTTAAACAAACAAAAAAAAAATTGCACCTGTTTCGAAGTTGTTGTTGTAACCAGGAGGGGTGTTACAATTTCTTGGATTATTTCTGGTTCAACCATAATCCTGTCAACTGGACTATCCCAACTGATCGAGGTTTTGCATTTCCTTTTGTATAACACTTCAAGGGACTCATATTAGCTAATGTATGATACCCATTATTGTATGCAAACTCAACTAAGTGCAGATATTCTTCCCACTTAGTTGGTTTTGTTCTTACATACATTCATAACATGTCTTCAATAATTTGTTTCATTTGTTATGTTCTCTCATCTGTTTGTGGATGGTAACTTGTGCTGAAATTCAAATTAGTACCCAAACCTGCAAACAATTCTTTCCAAAAATTGGATGTAAACTTGACATATCTTTATGAAATCACCATCTTAGGAATTCCATGCAATTTAAATTTTTCTTTAATAAAAATTTTGGCGATGTTAATCACTTTGTATGTAGATTTCACAGGTATAAAATGTGCATATTTACTTAGCTTATCAATTACTACCATAATCGAGTCATTTTATCTTTGAGTCTTAGGAAAACCTGTGATGAATTCCATCGAAATAATTTCCCATTTCCATTCGATTATAGGCAAAGGTTGTAACAAAACTGTCAGATGTTGATGTTCAACCTTTATCTGTTGACAATCTAAACATTTAAACAAGTATTCAACTATTTCATTTTTCATGTTAGGCCAATAAAACTATTTCCTTAAAGTTGTTATCGTTTTCTGGTATCCTAGATGTCCAGAATATGGATTTTTGTGCATTTCATCAAGAATCATAATCTTTAATTTAGTAGATTTAGGTACATATAACCTGTCTTTGAACCTTAACAATCCATTTTTATCTATACTGAAATCTATTTTGTGCATATTTTGTGCATTTCCTTGCAATTGTTTTGTAGTTTTGATGTAATTTTCATCATTTTTTCTTGCATATTTTATCATATCCTCGATATAATTTTCTACCTTGCTGATAATTGATTCATAAATTCCATTATTCCTTCAACTTAGTGCATCTGCGACTTTATTTTCTTTACCCTTGATGTGTCGTACTTCAAAATCAAACTCACTTAAAAGGCCAACCATCTCGCTTGTCTTGCATTGAGATCCTGCTGACTGAATAGATGTTTTACACCACTTTTATATGTTAGAAATATAAATTTTCTTCACATTAAATAATTCTGCCACACTTATAATGCATGAATCACAACTGTTAATTCGAGACCATGAGTTACATAGTTGCACTCATGTTCTTTCAATTTGTGTGATTCATAATGACCTATCCATGTTGTGTTAACACACCTCATAATCCCTCTTTAATTGCATCCATACAAACTGTAAAGTCTTTACCTGGATATGGTACCTTTAGGATAGGTGTTGTAGTTAACAGTCCCTTTAGTTCATCAAAATTGTCTTGGAATTTTTGCGACCAATTAAATTTTTTTCTCTTTTTCTGTAGTGATGTATTCGGATAGGAAATTCTAGAAAACCCTTCGATAAACCTCTGGTAATAGCCAGTAATCCCCATAAATGACCTTATGCCTGCTACATATTTAGGAATAGGCCATTCCATAATGGATTTAATCTTTTCTGGGTCTACTTCAATACCATCTTCTGATATTAGATGCCTTAAATATTGTATCTTTCCTTGGTAGAAATCACACTTATCAAACTTAGCATACAACTTATGTTCTCTTAAAGTCTGTAATACTATTTTCAAATGTTCTTCATTTTATTCTTCAGTTTTTTATTAACCTAAAATATTGTCGATTAAAATCAGTACAAATTTATTCAAATACTGGTTGAATATACTATTCATCAAGCACATAAAATTTGTTGGTGCATTAGTAAGTCCAAATGGAATCACTACAAATTCATAATGTTCATAACATGTTCTAAATCTTGTTTCATTTATGTCTTCGTCCTTTATCCTGGCTTGATGATAACTAGATCTCAAATCTAGCTAAGAAAATATTTTTTCTCCTCCAACCTCGTCAAAGAGATTGTTAATTCTAGGTAAAGGGTACTTATTTTTAATTTTCATTTTTTTCAGTTGGCAATAATGAATACACGGTCTCAATGTTCCATCTTTCTTTTTAACTAAAAAAATGGTTTCTCCCCAAGGTGAAACACTTGGTATGATATAATCTTTATCTAACAGTTCTTGTAACTGAATTTTTAGTTCTATTAGTTTGGGCACACTCATTCTATAAGGTGCCTTGGACACCAGGGAAGATCCAGGTAGTAGATCGACAGAGATATATACCTCTCTCCTTGGAGGTAGTTCTCGTATTTCTTCCGCAAATACATCTATGAACCCATCTAGAACTACAAAGTCTTCGAAACTTTGTTTTCTTTATTTCTCTAAGATATTAGTTATGTTAAAAACATTTCTTACAGTGATTCATTTTCTCTTGTTTCTTATCATTCCATGCCTTGGGAATTTCAGATCTTTGTTTGTACTATTCATAGCACATTTGAGCATTTTGAAACACTTCATTTAAATACTTAGGATTATCAAATTCAATTATGTCCTTATAATACAGTGGTAGACATCTTAAGAACCTTTGCATATTTACCTTATCTTCTTTTATGTAAGGCACAAACCTCAACAGATCTAGGAATTTATTTATCATATCGTCCATAGCCATTTGTCCTGGTAACAGTTGATAAAATTCCTTAGTTTTTCTTTCATAATAACTTTTTGATAAGTACTGTTTCTTGAAATACTTTTTTAATTCTGACCATTCCATTAATTTTTCCTTCAATCCTTTCGCTAGCTGCATGTCTTTCCACCATATACTAGATTTTCCTTTTAAGTTATCGATGGCCATTCTAACCTTCATATTATTAGAGTAATTATAACTCTAAAAGTATTTCTTAATGTCTAACAACCATGCTTCAACTTCCTCACTATTCTTTGATTCTCCATCGAAGGTGGAGGGTTTTATCTTTTTGAACTCACCTTCCAGGTGGTCCACCTGTTTTCCTTTCCTTCTTTTAGATGCCTTGTTTTTTGTCATGCATGTGTCCTCAAAATTGTTGTCGTTTTTTTTGTTTCGTGACTAGAATCCCTTGAGGGATGTTTGATGAACTCTTATTCCCTCTCATTATCTTTTGGACTCTTCTTTGTTACTATACTGCATAACAAAATTTCATTTATTTCTAGATGATCTTCTCGAGATTTCTTCAACTTTTCATTATCAGCTTTAAACAATTGTAATTCTACAATAAGGTTCCTCATTGTTTCCAATAATTGGGTGGTTGACCTTCCCTAACTGTGATTTTTTGGGTCTCTAGGAAGTTCTTGATTTCCATTCCCCTCAGTTCTATCTCATTCTTCATTATGTGCTGACATTTTCACAAGAGACAATTTTTTATGTTTGTAACAATAAATATTGTTTCTTAGATTTTTCCTTCATGAAAATAATTTTCTAGTGTTTTTGTGAGGTCCAAGTGTTGTAACCAATAACTCTGATACCATACATAATGTACCCCAAATTTCACTAAAATAAAAATAAAAATTGTTAGGGAGACTAAAGCCTATTATCAATTCCAAAACTGGTTCATGACACATAAAGATATTTTTATAAATCGTATTCCACTTTTGGGTGCATAAGAGTTTTTACTCCATTGGATTATTCATTCTAAAAATCTAAAGGATATTTGAAGCCAACATATCTTACTGTTATGATCCAAAATATTAAACCAATGTGTTCTCATTAGATTAACTCATAACCTAAATTACTATGCACTATGAAACCATGTTTTTTTTTTTTTTTATGTTGGCGGAATCGACAACTGGGCCGGTCTCGTACTCGCGTGACACGGGGTCGATTCCGACCGCTNCCAGGTGCCATACGTATGCCCCTTCCGCAGGCACGGGTAAGTCGGGGGGATTTGAACTTGGAACCTCATCGTACATAACACGCTATATCACGGCACTTGCCAATTGAGCTGCCCCCCGGGGCCTCACTATGAAACCATGTTAATCATGCTAGATTCATACATTTATTTACATTTATTAGTTGGGAGACATAACTGCCAACGTCCCTAACCTATGTGCTAGGGTTATACCATACCCATAACACTTACTATTTCAATAGCATAACAATCGTATTATAAGCCATTATACGATTGAAAAAAAAACTTACCATCCAATTAAAACTCTAGTCGACAAAACTTGTTAAAATGGGATTATAAGAATGACAACATCCATGGGATTATAAGAATGACAAAATCCCTAGCCTATGCCCACTAGAGATTACCAACATACCAAGTAATACAATACTATACTAAAATATAACCCCCTGCATACGATGAACTCTTTAATCCAAGATTTCAAACTCTATGTAAATACTAAACCTTGTCCAACTGGATTAGCATTTCGCACCTACTACACAACATCAAAGAGGTTCGAAAAATCGTATTGAGTTGGATACCAAGTCATATCAGAGATTAGGCCATTATAGCATGTAGGAATTCAATTCATGATAGGACCATTAATGGCTCTAGAACCTATCGAGTACTCTACATCCTGACACTACACGAACTCACCCAATGCGGGCCCTCCACTCATTCAGAATCACATGGAAGTGTGTGGGGTGGTGTACTAGTCGCTCTTACCTACTAATGAGGGGATTGAGGTATCATTTCACTTCTCGTAGTTTCCTCTCTGATCTCATTCTCATTTTTTCCTCTTCACTATGTTATTCCACACGACTGGTAATTCTTGGTCGTGCTCGACCCTGGTGAAAAAAATGGTGGAAACAATGCCCGGAAATGGTTCTCCACAAGCACGGGTATGTAACCACATGCTCTGTAAAAATTTGTAAATGGTTTATGGTGTCATACATTCTTTGTGCAAATCATTCTCTGATGTAATGCATCCTCAGTTGTAAATGCATCATCTGGGGCTCTATGTCACATTCCTTGTACATTTCCTTGATTTGAAGGTTGGACCCACATATTATTGAACCTCTGTATATGTTGTGTTCCAGGTTCCACTGTGATAAGGCTTCACTTGTCTGTTGTACTTAATATTTTAATATTTATCAATCGGGTTTGATGCAAGAGATAGGGTCGTTGTGTTTTCTTCTCTATTGACTATAAGTCCTCAAGCCCATATCATTCTAGATTTTCTCCCCAGTCAATCTCGAGGTCGGGTTTCACTATAAAACGCTATCATAAACTAAACCCTTTGTTTTTCTAGTTAATCAATTTGGTTTTAGGTTTTAACAGAGGTCGTTACACCCCACAGCCATTTCTCCATAAATTTCTATGCAATATAATCATCATCCTTGAGACATTGTAAATACAAAACCCTGAGTGAAGGTTGATACTGAATGCAGTTAAAGTGTTAATTTCTTGCCATTCCAAGACTTGGATGTGGTCCACGATGTTTCTTGTATTTAATAAATTCATTACAATCTGAACAATTTATTCTTTGTATGGTTAATTTGTATCCAAACTCTGTGTTTATTTGTATAGCAAGGTTGAAAACCATTAATTTTACTTTAAAGGCAACCATAATTTCTATGTCCATATCCATTTCTAGAATTGAGTCAAAAGGAGTTTGAACAAATGAGAAGCAATATGTTGTTGGATTTACAAAAGAATATTGAGGCATTTACTATGCGTTTTGATGAAACAAATGTCTTTCAAAGTGTTCCTAGCTTGATGAGACAATTGATTTCTCCAGAAATGATTACTGCTCAGGTATATCTACAGCAAAAGGATGGTCTATCCAACCAAGATTTAACATTTATTAATATATTTGGTCCATATACTCTGGAGGCTATAATGATTCATGTACTTGGGGTTATTATATTCATTAAATCCAAAACATGTTGAGTGAAATCGTAACTCTCTATCTTTGTCAAGGGTTAATGATTATTTTGTCTGCCCTAGATTCGTCCGTATTCACAATGTATTCGGTTGTTGCACAATACAATGTTTTAGCATGGATTTAGATAAAATGTTTTTTTGTTAATAAACCTTAACAAACTCATTAAGTTCTTACCATAATTGTGTACACGGGTCGTATCCCTCCATATCTATAAATACTTATCGATTTAACAATTTCCTTACTATGATCATTACCCAGATATATATCCAGATTGCATCATGTGTTCCTTTGTAAATACTTATTAATTTAATAATTTATTTACTGTGATCATCATCCTTGTTGGAATTACATATGTGTGATACATGAACAATTTGTAGCTCTGTTTTAATTGTTAGCTTTGTCATAGTAAATTCCTTCCATTCTTTTGGTCCTCTATATAATGTTTTGGTAAATACAACAAGGTAATTATTTTAATGATTACTATGTAAAAGGACTATTTTGATGATAAACTGGTATCATTTTTGTGTGTTGTTTCTACCTCTTTGTTAAATATTATTTTTCAAGACTCTTCTCTGATTACAGTCTATACTTTTATGTTTATAAATGTTCTTCGTATTTTATATTCTAAATATTTTAGAGGAAATGTACAGGAATGACGAAGCAACACAACTTTATTTAAATGTTTGTTCTTCTTTCTTTAATTGCACAAGTGAAATTCTATGCATGGATATAAATTATTGATGGGTCCCTTTCTATTTGCGAGGAACCCATCAGATGGTTATGAACCCACTCTTCCTCCTCCTAAATTGTGGATTGACTACTTTGCAAAGGAAAATGAAGAGAATCTGATATTCATCGGGATCCAAGATAAGTTGCGTCTTTGACTTATTTTATTTATCTCATTATTTAATGACTTGAATAATAGTAAAGTTACTAACACCTTCTCAATTACTTCTATTTCAAGTTGGAAATAACATTGGTGAAAGAAGCTTCCTGCCACCAAAACGTATTTGAGTTCCATGTTCTTCCTTCACCGGTCCATGCGCGTATTCACTTCAGCTACATACAGTCTCTATGTAGGATCTTTCAAAACATTGTTTAAAAGCAGTTATGGAGTTCTTGGGTCTATGGAAACCCCATGTGTACTATTTGGTCAGCGTCCTGATGACTGTAAGAAATGTATTTTTTCAAAAAATATGAGATATTTTTTATCAGCTATCTTTTTGTGTTAATAGATTAAAAAAATAAAAATGTAATTGAGAATTTTATTCTTTTCCACCTGTTCTCAGCATAATAGTAGAAAATTTCCATAGATTCTATTTATAATTGATTATTTCTGAAGTATTTGATTTTGTACAATAATTGAACAGCAATCAAAGAAATAATTCTATCATGGTAAATAGGCACATATGCACATTTACATATATATATATACACTAAACTATAATGCTTTAGAAAATGTCACTACAGATACTCTTACACAATGGCAAGCCACAAATCTAACACGACTACAAATTTTTCTAGCACTAAGATTCACCTCCAGGTTGTGGTGAAGGTAGGCCCACCACCCATCAGAGTTTTATGTCATAGGTTGAATATAAAAGGGTCAAATGGGTGCAGTCTCAAGAAAATACCATCTTAACTCAGAAAAATGGACTGGTATGCACAATAAGGTGATTTCTTAGTTTAACTTCAGTCAGTAGGTTGTAGTAAGGGTGAGTAGGAGGAAGACTTTGGTGAGAAAAATGTAGAGTCTTGTTGCGGACATCAGGTCTTCCAACAGCCTAAGGAGGAAAATCTCTAAAAACAAGATCTTTTTTGAATTCAAATCTCAAAGAAACTGAAAGGAATTACAACGAAACTATAATAAAACATTCATCATAGTACAGTCACAATAATTCACGTGAATTAGTCAATCATGATCTCTTTCAACATCAGAGGAAAACAAGAGGGAGCAAGGAAGATGATTGTCATTAAACAAGAAATATCAGATTACCAATCATAACCAGAGAACTAGAAGCTTCATTTAAAACTTTACAATACATGAGATTTGATCTACCATCAACCATCACAAAATATCAAAATGAATCCTATATACTCAGAGCCAAAACAAAAAGTGAAGTGTTCGAGTCATTACATTTAAGGCATTATGTCTGCGTCTTCTCAGTCAGACTGTGCAGGTATTCCTTGTTGGAGTTACTTCACACACACCTAGGATTTTTTTTTCTAAGGTTTTTATTTCTTTATTAGTCATAATTAATCAGTGTCCAGTCTCCTATATTTTAGGAGAGAATATTCCACCTAGAGAATATTCTCTTTCAGTTCACACTTCAGTTTGACTAGTTGAGTTGAGTTTAGATGTTGCATTGGGATCATCACCATGCTAATTCGAACTTGCCTTTATATCATCACCAAAGTGGCACATTATCCTTGATTCCTTGAGTTAACTCTTCACTAATTTATGTTCAGTCAGTTAATTGAAGACTAGTTGACTAGTTAACTCAACTAGGTGGTAGTTCACTCCTGTAACTGCATGAGAGACTAGAATAGGTGGAAGTTCACTCACGTAATTGCTGGTGTGTTTCTATATCACTCTAGACCACCACTATGGTGACTTGGTTCACCTCAAGTTGAACTCATTGATTTATACAGAGTATATCATGTGTAAATTATTCATTATTCATAATGGTTAATGAAAATTCTTTCCATTATTTCTCTCCTTCTTCTTCTTTTTCCAATTCTCTCTGCAAATGTGTGTATCATGGTTTAGCTATATCTATTCTATGTAGGTCAACACATTTACATGGTATCATATCCAATGAACTGCTAAGAAAAAGCTACACCCAAATTTTTTGCAGGTACAAAAGATTGAAGACAGCGGAAAGATGGAATTCCAAAAAGAATTTATTCTTACACCTTACAACTATTTTGCATGGAAGGAGAAAATTGTTGATTAAGGTTGGTTGTCATTGATGTCAACCCTTGAAGAAATACCCGTAGCAAAAAAATTTGGGTAATGGACCCAATAGTGTTTGATGTAAATATGACTCATTATTGTTTTTTCATGGTTGATAAGAAGTAAATATGGATGAACTCCAAAGTGGTCCCGTTATGGTGAAAGCCCTCACGAAAGATGCTTTGTGGAGTAAGAGAACCCATGCTTAGTTATGGAATAATGAGATGAAGGAAAGTGAATTTGTCAGGGAAAATATCCTATATGGATAGTTCTTGTCATGTCATTTCCGGTGGTATGTGGAACGTCACATAATTCCTCACGGTTAGAGAGTTATGGCCATGAGAAGTTGGAGACCCCAGGTTTGGGTAATGGACCCAAGTTTGTTTGATGGGTAATGGTATGAGTTATGATATATTTTTAGATAATACTATTTTATATGGATAGTACATGTCATGCCATTTCTGGTGGTATGTAGAACGTCACATAAGTCCTCACGGTTTGAGAGTTATGTCCTTACGAAGTTGGAGTACCCCCATATGTCATCTAGAAGCCCCAGAAGGTCAAAGTAATGAAAGTGGTTTAAGAGATTTTAAAGGTTAAATAATAAAGTGAAGTGATGAGTGTATTATAATTCAAATTGAATACAAAATAAATTATTTCAATAATAATTTTAATGGATAAATTAGAAGTGGACCCAACCCTAAAATAAGGAAAGTGGGGCCAAGTGACCTAGAATATGTTTTTAAGGAAGCTACTTGGAGAGTATAAATAAGAGGCAAGGATCTCTCATTTGAATCACACTTGAGCATATTGAATATCTATAGGTGTCTGAGGTTTAAAAATGATATCTAAGTCGAAATTCTGAGGAAAGTGAAGAAAAGAAGGTCGAAATGCAAGGAAGGATAAATTCTTTTGATGGTGCTTTCTAAGGAATGTTATTTTCATGTCATCTCACCATTTTCTCTATAACGTTTTTAATATAATAATTCAGATCCCGAAATTTCTAAGCAAGTGATAAAACATATCCAAGTTTCTGTGGTTCAAAATTCATCTTTTGGGTCGTTTTATTTTGGGAGTTACACTCTGTGGAAAATAGGGTTTGTGGCCAGTCTTGAAACTAGTCAAAATCAGGTGTTTCGGGTAAAAACATCATAACCTCTTCATAACAGATCCAAATTTAGTGAGACAAAATTTGTTGGTTATGGTACAGGCTTTAGTATTCTATGTAATAGTTTCAGATCATTTCATCAAATATTTTGTGGGGGGTACTCTCTACAAAGTCACTCTCTAGAATAAGCCAGAATTCAGTAAGGTATGCCATTTTTGATATAACTCCTTTTTTGAGAGGTTCCAAGTAGTGCCACTTGGAGTAATTGCATAAAAAACACTTAAGAACATTGTATATCAGTTTTAGATATTTATGCATTACAGGTTCAAAGTTATGATTACTTCAAGTTAGAATTGTTGACTAATCCAAAACTAGGCGTGTGAGACTAAAGAAAAGTTTGATGAAAATACTAGTTTCTTGTTGTTAAAGTTAATGAAGGTTTGCATAAATGTGATCAGAAACACCAGGTCTATTACAGAGCTACAAATCATATTTTTATGATGAAATTGATGAGGGCTTTTGGTTGAGGTACATGTTTAGTACATGGTTGAGACAGTAGTTGATGAGTTGGCACATACATGAAGTGTATAGTTGATGATGTTGGTACATATTGATGATTCATAGTTGATGAGTAGTTGAAACATGATTGGTACATACTTGGTACATGGTTGGATG
>JASDQU010505293.1:19756-38055 GCA_032191745.1 Picea mariana | reverse complement strand
TTCACTTGCCTCTTCGAGGGAGAAACCTCCAACATAGCAACACTCTATTACAATAATTCTCAAGACAAAACTTATCATACCCTAGACTCCTATTTATACTAAATCCATCTATAAAAAAAACAATCTAGAGGAATATCTTCTAGAAGCGAAAGCTTCTATTAGGTATTCTTACATTTGAATTATTCTTCCTTATTACTAGGAATTATTAATATTGGCCTTTATTACATGGAAAATATATTATTATACTTACGTGAGGGGTTAGGTATGTTAGGTCCCTAACATTCCCTCCCACTTAAAGAAATAGCCTTGTCCTTAAGGCTTGATATGAGCAAATTGATGTAGAATGGTAGTTGGCTCCCAAGTGGCATCTCCAAGAGTTGTATCTTTCCACTTTATTAACACTTCCTTGATGGTGCACTGACAGAGACGATGCTCATGTTGGTCCAAGACTACTTGTGGCTGAAACCAAATGGATCCTTCTTCATCCAACTCGGTAAGGCTGGTTTGAGTTTGGAACTTAGTTCCAATCACCTTCTTTAAGGAGGAGACATAAAAAACATGATAGATCTTAGAATGAATTCGCAAATCTAACTGATAGGCCACCTTCCCCACGTGCTTGAGAACTGTATAAGGACCATAAAATTTTGGCGCCAGTTTCTGACAATGTTCAACCTTGAGTGAAGTCTTCTTATAAGGTTGTAGTTGAAGAAACACCTGGTCTCCTTCAACAAATTGACATTCAGAGTGACCTTCTCCTCTTGTTTCTTCATGTGATTCTAAGCCCTGACCAAATTCTCTTTGATGGTACGAGGAATATCCTCATGAACTATAATATTTTGGTCAACTACCTAGACCTTCGAGGCACAAAGCATGTAGAGAGAACTAAGAGTGGATTTTGTCCATATATTTCTTCAAAAGGAGTCATGTGAGTAGTTTTATGTTAAGAAGTGTTGTACCACCATTCATCTAGTGGTAACCATTGAGCCCACTGATTTTGTCTTTCAGATGAAAAACACCTCAAATATGTTTCCAAACACTTATTTACAACTTCAGTTTGACCATTAGTCTGGGGATGATTGGCGGTGCTGAGATGCAATTGGGTGCCCTGTAGCCTGAATAGTTCTTGCCAAAAATTGCTGGTGAAAGTGGGATATCGATAAAAAAAAATAGAATGAGGCATGCCATGAATCTTGAAGACATGATCCATGAAAAGTTGAGTCACATTGGAGGTGGTAAATGGGTGTTGAAGAGCACAAAAGTGATCATATTTGGAAATACGATCAACTACCACCATGATGACTGACTTATTTCCTGATTTAGGTAAGTCAACAATGAAATCCATAAAGATATCCCTCCAAATAGTAGGTGGAATCGGAAGCGGTTGTAGTGTGTCAGGAACTTTGTTTGTTTCTCCCTTGTTTCATTGAAAAACATCACATTCCTCCACAAAATTGAGAACATCATGTTTCATACCATCCCAGAAAAAAAGAACGTTTGACCCGGTCATAGGTTTTGGTAAACCCTAAGTGCCCAGCTGTGGGTGTAGCATGAAGCTCAAAAAGCACTGTGGATTTAAGTTGTGATTGTTTACTTAAATACATATGACCTTTGTAGCGAATCTCATCATTGTGCCAAGGGTACCCTGGGGATATTGGAGAATTGGTTTGCAATTGTTGGATCAGACACGAAATTTTGGGATCTTATAGCCATTCCTAGTGAACAACTTGGATCCAATTTGGTACAATGAAGGAGAGGGAAAAAAGGGAAGCTTCATCTTCATATTTTCTTGAAAGAGATTCAACAACCACATTGTCTTTTCCTTTCTTGTAAATGATCTCATGATCATATCCAAATAGCGTAGTCATCCATTTTTGTTGCTCCAAGGATGAAGGATGTTGCTCCAAAAAATACTTGAGGCTCTGATGATTTGTCTTAATTTGGAAGCGTTTCCCTATTAGATAAGGGTGCCACAGATCCACTGCATGCAGAATAGCCAACATTTCCTTTTCATAGATTGATTGGCCCAAATGTCACTGTGACAATTGTTCATTGGTAAAGTCCAAAGGCTGATCATATTGCATAAGGAATACTCCAATTCCTCTCTCAGAAGCATCACATTCTAGGACAAAGGTATTTTTGAATTTAGGAAGGGCCAGAACATGAGTGATGCACATAGCCACTTTCAAGAATTGAAAGTCTAGATCAGCTGTGGGAGTCCAAGTGAAAAAATTCTTTTTAAGGAGAGCAGTGGGAGTTGTTGCAATATTTCCATAATTATTAACAAACTTGCGATAATATCATGTCAATCCCATAAAACCATGCAAGATTTTTAGAGTATTGGGGTGGGGCCAATCCTGCATAACTTCAATCTTACTAGGATTCACCTTGACACCTACCTTTCCAACAATATGACCCAAATACTTGACTTCCGCGGCTCTAAAAGCACATTTATATTGTTTGAGGAAAATTTGGTGCTGAGAGAGTAGATGAAGAACTCATTCCACATGAGCATGATGGGATGTCCAGGTTTTACTATAGATGAGAATATCATCAAAGAAAACTAAGACAAAATGATGGAGAAAATGATGGAAGACATGATTCATGAGGATTTGGAAAGTGGAGGGAGCATTACACAATTAAAAATGGCATGACCAAGAACTCATAGTGGCCCTCATGAGTTCGAAATCCATTCTTAGGGATGTCATCCTCTTTCATATGTATCTGGTGGTAGCCAAAACAAAGATCAAGTTTAGTAAAGAAGTGAGCACCACTTAATTCATCCAATACACCATCAATGATAGGAATGAGAAATTTGTCTTTGATGGTGATTTTGTTGAGGGCATGAAAGTTATGAAACATGTGCCAAGAGCCTTCTTTCTTAAGTACCATGACCAGAGGAGAAGAATAGGGGCTAGTACTAGGATGGCTAATGCCTACAACAAGCAATTCTTGTACAATTTTCTCAATTTCATCTTTCTGGGCAAAGTGATGATGATAAGGACGAACATTGGGAGGAAGACTTCCTGGGATGAGGGGAATGGAATGATCATGAACACCATGGGAAGGAGGAAGTCCTAGGGGAGTGGAAAAAACAAATTGATGTTTGGAGAGGATGTATTGGAGGTTAGGAGGCATAGAGGGTGTCTCAGTGGCGTGAATGGAATGGAGTTGTGCAATAATGTCAGAATGACCTTTTTTGAGGAGAGTTTCCATGTAATGGGAACTGGTTATATCAGAGGAACCTGTTGTGATGCCTTGGAACTTATATTGTTGGCCCTCCTAGTTGAATTGCATGATTATTTCCTTAAAATCCATGAGAATGGGGCCCATAGTCCTTAGCCATTTGACACCCAACACAATGTCACAACCACCCATGTCGTTAACAAACATATGATATTTCATGTGATACTGACCAATTTGGAAACGCACATTTTCACAACATCCCCCAAATTTCATGGACTCCATTGGTAATCATGATTTTAAAGTTGTTGACTACTTGCATATAACAATTAGTTTCTTGGTCAATGCGGTGATGAATAAAATTATGGGTGCTTCCACTGTCAATGAGGATGATGAACTCCTGATGCTTAATGTAACCAATTAGCTTGAGGGTTTGGGGGTTAGAGAATCCAATGAGAGCATTTAGGGAAATGACTGGTTCAACTTCGGGAGGGTCAGAAAGTTGATTCATGTCAGTGGGTTCAGGTGACTTAGCCATAGGGGGAGCCTCAACATATTCTTTAGAAACATCCTTAGAGATGGCCATAAAAATATTTTGTTCCTTATAATTGTTCCCGTGAAAATATTTTTCATCACAATTATAAAAAATTCCATTGAGTTGGCGTTCATCCATTTCTTCTCGGGTCAATTTATAGATATTTAATGGAGTGGAAGGAGGAGTGGGAGTGACTGGTTTAGGGAAAGGAATGAAAGAGGGTTTTCTAGTTTGAGAAGAGACAACTTGTTGTGCTTCCTTATCTATTTTAGTAGCTTCCACCCAACTTTGAGGGTGAGCCATGAAGACGTGGGCATGGATCTCATCCTTGAGGCCACTGATAAATCATTCTCAGAAAAAAGAATCAAACAGTCCCTCTGTGCAGAAATCCAATCACTCAAAATAAACTATAAAGTCTTCCATTGTGCCAGATTGTTTCAACTTTTTCAAATGGCCTAAATGGTTGGTGTTAGTGTCAAAGAGTTCATAAATATTTACAATAAATTGTGTCCAAGACACATACCCTTGGCGAGCATATTTTCTCCATTTCCACCATTGCCAACGTTTTTTTATCTAGATGGAGAACATCATACCATAGTTTGGCCAACTCATCTGTAATTTTGTAGAAAAGAGAAATAATGTTCCATTTGAGTTACCTAGTCTATGGGATCCGATCCATCAAATTTGTTCACATCCACATGTGGAATCGTAGGTCACGTTGAAAGTGACAGGGCTAAAAATTCAGGGAATTGGAGGAAGTTTCACCTTCGAGGTGCAAAAGTAGGGAAGAGGAGGTAAGGTCTACATGGATATTCAACTTGGCGTAGATCATTCCAGTGAAGGATGCAAGTTGGGTAGAGAGCTATTGTTTCATGGTTTACATATATCGAGGAATGCATGTTTTTATTGATGGTGGAAATATTGGCATTGATCTGCTGCACTTCCTGTTGGGTCTCTGTGAAAGCAGAGGACAAGGAATTGAAGTGGGCTTCCAAGTCTTAGCTACAGGTTTGGGCCATGATGAAGGGGGAAACTAGAAAGAGACAGGTGGGACCACACAGAAAAATGGTTATGGGTGAAGGGTATCATGATGATCAGGGTGATGAGGGGAATCCAATGGGGTAAGGCCCAAATAAGGGGGTTGGAAGGCATTTGGGTCAATGATATTTTTTTTCCTGAAAGATGATAGGCATGATTTCGATCAGGGAGAAGAGAGGAATCCAATGGGACAGGGCTCAAATAATGGTTCCAACAACATCTAAACTTTGTTTTTACTTGTGTGGAGTTATACTCCGAGCTGAAGAATACTGCAGTGTTGAAATGCCCAAATTCTTAATAGGAAGAAATGTGTAGTAATTTCACAACCAAAATGTAGGAGGTAAGGTTACACAAAAATAGATCTTTTTTGTTCTGTTTTTGTCCCAAGGGTTAGGGTATTCATGGTTTCTACAGATAATGGTTTTCCTTGTGTTATAACTCTCTGATATACGTGTGGGGTCCAATAGTAGTACTCGGCCCAATATCTAATGGAACCAACTAAGGAGGCTAGACCATGCCCTTAGTCGAACCACCTGACTCCCTAGGTACTAGAGAGTATCTTCCCGAATGTTGTTCTTGGTTGCACTATAGCAGTCAGACGACCTATCAGTTTATCTATAGAGGGATTCAGGATATCTAGGTCGATCCGTACATAGGTTTTGTCTGATGCGCTACCAATCGAAGGGGTACTAACATGGGTTACAATGGTGGCCAACAATGTGTGTTTAAGTACCACTTATAGTTCCTACATGTATGCTTCCCTGACTGTGAATTTATGTGTTGAATGACATATATTTGTAGCTTTAAGACGCTTGAATACATTTCTACCCTAAAAAAAATAACCCACAATGTTTTTCCAAGAAAAGTGCTTTGATACCGCTTGTAAGGCACCAGATCTATTATAATAGCTGAAAAAAATAATATTATAGAGAATAGTGATGGAACAACACAATACATGAAACCACAACACAAAAATAATACTTTTATTGATATGAAACAATGTTGACTTGCTACTTCTAGGGGGAAACCTCCAGCAGAGAAACGCTCTATTACACTAATTATCAAGACAAAACTTCTCATACCCTTGACTCCTGTTTATACTAAGTATATCTACCAAAATAACAATCTAGAGAAATATCTTCTAGAAGCGAAAGATTCTATTAGGTCTTCTTACATTTGACTTATTCTTCTTTATTAATAGGCCTTATTAATATTGTCCTTTATTACATGGAAAATATATTATTCTACCTACGTGAGGGGTTAGGGAGGTTAGGTCCCTAGCAATACCATGGAGTTTATAGGTATTGGAGGGTATAAAAAATGGTATTTGGTAAAAATAAGGGATATCTAGTAAAAATTGGGGCTTTTTTTATTGGAAAAATGTATTGGGAAGGGGGTTAAATAAAATGATTTGGGGAGGTATTTATCAATATCTAGTGAAATTAGGGTCATTATTTGATATCCCATGAACGAAGGTGCTATGTCACAGGTTCATTGAGTGGAGACCCCATGGTGTATATACCTGTTTTTTAGAAGCTCCTCAAGCTACATTTTTAATTCCTTCAGCTCTGGCGTGCTCAACTTGTAACGAGTCTTTTATACTAGGGAAGCTCCAGGCATCAAATTGATGGATAAATATGTATCTCTCTTGGGTGGAAACCTCTATATTTCTCTAAACACATCTTCAAATTATTTCAATAATGAATAGTATTCAATATTTGATACTTTACCCTTAGGTGTCTCTTCCATATGCACTGCAAATATTTGGAAACCTTTCCTGAAACTTTTCTTCAGCTGCAAGGATTAAATTTATCTAATGGTTACTTCCCTTGGAATACCTTGAACTATCTTGAAGTTCCCTCTCTCATCCAAGCAAATAAATGCTTTGTTATAATAGTCTATGATAGAATGATGCTTTTCCAACCAATCCATACCAATTAGGCAATCATATGAAACCAAAGGTATGACATTCTAATATGCCTTTGTGCTCAGTCCATTCATGTCCATTGGACATTCCTTAACCATCTCATTAATTATTCTTTTAGAACCTATAGCTAACTGAACCAACCAAGATTTCCCAAGATTGCTTCTTATAAAATGAAATATATCCACCAACTTAGGATCTATATAACTATGGTTATCTCTTGAATCAATTAAAATAACAATAGATTAATCATTTATCTTACCGTCCACTTCAATAATGTGAGATTGAAATTTGACTTACTTGTTGTCCATGGCTCCATAGATCCTTGGCATGCTTGTGCCCATGTCCTCAACTATATAATCCTAATGTACATTGTGAACAATCCTCACTTTTTCACCTCTATGAGGGAAATCTCTGCACATTTGATCTCCCTCACAACCCCAACGTTTAATCAGATACTACCTTTTCCTTTTCCCAATGTTTTTGTCATTCTGGGCTCATTTGGATCTAGTTTCCTATGAGAATTATTTATGATGAATGGTGGCTTGTTCCCATTCTTCCTATACTCCATATTACCCTTCTTCTTGTCTTCCAAATCCTTTTAGAAGTTTGGTCTTACTCTAAGTTGATCATAGAGACACTTGGCTCTCCTTATTACTCCATACAACAACTTGGGATCATCATACTATATATTTTCATTGAATATTGATGGCATACCACTCAAGAACATTTGAATCTTGACATGTTCATCTTTGATAAAGTCAACATAATTCAACAATTCTAAAAATCTCCTTTCATAATTGTCCATGGACATACTCACAAGCTTGAGTTCAAAGAACTCCTTCATCTTCCTATCATAATAACGCTTGTTCAATTATTTCTTCTAAAAGTACTTCTTGAACCTCCTCCAAGTGAGTTTCTTCTCATCAATGTGTTGTATTTGTATGCACTGGTCCCACCACATTGATACTTTTCCCTTTAGCTGGTAAATGGAAATTCTTCCTTCTTCCCGTGAGGAGTAATTATGTAACCAATAATACTTCCTCATCCCCAACAACCAAGTCTTTGCATCTTCATATTTCTTATTCTCACCATCAAAGGTAGGAGGTTTAATCTTATTCATTTCTCCTTGTAGCTCATCCACCCTATACCTCCTCCTATGATTTCTGACATGAGATATACTTGGACTATTGTATGCCCTTTTAGTTGAGTTCCTTGTTGAGTAATGATGATGTCTACCCACACTTCTATATTCTTACCTTATGGTAGGATATCTATGACTCTTGGACTTGATTGATTCTATCTCCTTATCCATTTTATTTTCTATTCTATCCAATCTCTGCAAGATATTTATTTTGAATCCATATTGCTACTCCTTATCCTTCATAAGCCTCTCATTATTATCTTGATAGATTTTCACATATATTTTCATGATGTTAATAGTATCCACCAATTTCATGCTCTCCTATTTTCCTTCTTCAAGCCCATTGGATTGTATCCCTACATTACCCATGCTTACACTCAACCCCATGACTTCATATTCATAGTTGTAATTTCCATGTGCATCTTCCATGCCTCCAGTCTATGATCTCTCTGTAAAATTCTTCTTGGTTCTATCTGTTCCCTTAGTTCTAAAAATGTGCATGCAATATGATTTGTTAGACCACGATAATTTAACAAATCTATCAATTTATGCACCATTCTACCCTTTAAATGCACCGAAAATATTATTTCTGATTTCTCTTGGATTTTTTTTTTTACTATCCCATTTATATTTATGGGTGAATACATGGACTCCTATGTTTGATACCTTTCCAAATACTATTCTCTTTCTCAATTCTGAGTCTTGATAAAAAATTTATTGATGGAAAGGGAAAGGAAAATAATATCATCTAATAAAGGATATCCATTGGGATATGCAACATAGATTCAACGCTTAGTGACCATATGATCATTCCTTCGGATTTAATCTTGACCATTAGTCTATTGTTTCTAGTCATCAAAGCACTTGACATGACCTTGATACTCAACGACCGTCTGATCTAAACTATGATTCAATCTCAGCCATCAAAACATTTCACCCATACTTAGAAATTTCTTAATTTTTTTGTGGGTTCATAACCCATTCTCTATTCTTGTTACTTTTACGTGGCCTATGAAATGCACCCTCACGTTCTGCCAGCTTCATTTCACACCCATACTTAAAAAAAGTTTCAAGCATTTCACCATGGGTCTTAGGAATTTTTCTAATTCAATTGTCTATATCCACAACTTTTTCCATCCAACCGATTCTTCATACTTAGAAAGATTCATATCATTCACCATGCTCCTCGATGTCTTGACATTTGGTCAATATTTTATATCTCACCGCACTCCACGATGTATTGATACTTAACAATTCTTAAGATCTCACCATGCTTTGCGATGTCTTGATACTTAGTCAAATTTTTAAACTCCACCATGGTTAATACTAATTTCATGCTTCCTCCATACAAACCCATGATCCTCTTTGTCCGACCGATCCATTCTTTTACTCAGTCAATTCTTGAAATCTCATCGCAGGTCTAGAGTCAAGGTTCCGCATGATAGATAGGTGCCCCGCCACTGCAGCTCCACATCACCTGCCACCTACCAAAATGGCCATTGTGTACCTACCACCATGGAAGTACACATAACCCTTCTTCCATTTTAGTTGACACGTTCCCTCCATGTCTTGCAGAAGTCACTGTATGGAAATAAAATGCCCAAAATTTTCCAATTTTCCAAAAGGAATAATTTTTAATTTCTACATAGACCACCATGGAAGTTTTAAAATTAAGCTTTCTACAACCAATTTTGGCCCTGCTCATGTCAAGTTGACTATTTCACTTAAATTTTGATACCTCTGTGCCTATTTATCCATGAATTCCACTTCAAAAATTGGGGCTTTTTCCTAATTTCACAATTTCTTTCCTCGGTTGTCATTGAAGCTCTTTGAATATGAAATTTGGCCAATTACATGCCAAAAAATGACTAAATAAACATATGTAGCAACTGATTATCCATGTGTGTGGTCTCTTAATAGTTACGGGCATGAATTTTCTTCAATTACATTCATAAATTGGGGATTCTCACCGATTCCGCCATGACTACCTCTGTAATTTGAAATTTGACCATCTACAGGCCCAAATTTGCCTCAACTACAATTAAAATTTGGAGATTTATAATGCCTATCTAAATTCTTTAAAATTCTCCATGAATTCTTCCCCAATTTCATAGGAATCCTTTTGTCAAACGATTTGTAGACATACTTTGAAATTAAATTTCAACAATTTTATCTTCAACATTCTGCTAACTGGCCCATGCAGGATCAGTATTGAACATGTCACTCTGATACCATTTTTTAATGTACCCATCCACCAAGCTGAGTCGCGCTATCTATATTCTTAGCTCTGATACCACTTTGATAAAAACATGCTCTACATATGCAACAATTATGCAATGCAAACACCATACAATTCATGCATAAACAAGTATAATAAAACATACAAAATTTATATAAGTATTCATAAAGTAAATAACATGAAACCATAGATAAAATAACACTTGTTATTTTAATAATTCACCAATTACATGCAGACCCCAGACTTTCCTACCATCCATAGACTCTACTTCTTATAAATGATCAACAACAGGTCACCCTCATGCTGAGGCTAGAAACTCTACCAAGAAGGATTCCTAAGACAGGCTAAGGTCTATCAACATATAAATAATCTCAATTCAAGGTGCCAACTACTAAAACTAGCCTACAACCTTTCATTTCCCATGGCCTATCCCACCCTAAGAAGTGTACCCCTTGTCTGCTCAACAATCCTTTGATTGTCCAACTTCCCTTCTAGGGATTCAACAACAGTCCTAAAATAAAGTCTCAAAACTCTATAGCTATTTTCCAACACACAAGAAACCGATTTTCAGTAGTTCTCTCACCTAGAGATAATTCTCACAAGCCAGACAACCCGATTCTTCAAAAATTCACATGGGCTTGACAACCCATTTCTTCAAAATGCACATGGTCCTGACAACCTGCTTCTTTAAATCAAATGATCTAGGTTTACTAGTTACCAACAACTCTCAAAAGATACCAAGTACAGATACAAATGGTGATGGAAAGGAGATTATGGTTGACCAAAGTGAATGAAAGAATAATGAGAGAAGCATGACATTTGTCATTTTGGGAACTAGCTTTCCCCACTTGTTGTTAAGTTACCCATCCTAATACCTTAGGATAAGATATCACATAACTTTAGATTTTAGGAAATATTAATATAATATTTTCATTGGTTTAATCCCCCTTAGCTTAGCCCCTCTTCTTAGACTCTTATCCCCCTTTCCCTCTCACGGAGTTCTATCCCCCCACACTCATTTTGTTTGGTTAGCCTACAACAATGATGTATTTGTATTTATAAACCAAGTGTGAATACATATTACAATGATAGGCTCACAAGCCTTTAGCATCTAGGCTCTCGAGCCTAATAACCACAAAAGCACTTTGACCTCAAAACATAAATAAAAAGGCACTCTGTCTAAAAACATCATGTCTCAGCAATATCTATGTACATTTACAATTGGGGTTCTTTCTATGGGTATTATAATAGAAGATCTATAAGTGGGTATGTGTTTAATCTGTTTGGAGTAGCAATCAATTGGATGAGAAAAATATAATTTGTAGTGGCACTCTCAACTACATAATATGAATACATGGTATCCACTCATGCAAGAAAGGAATAAGTATGGTTACATGGATTGTGTTCATGTATTAGGTTGTTACAAAAAGTTTTAAGGATACATTGTGATAGTCCGAGTGCAATATTCCTGGTGAAGAACCCAACTTATCATTCAAAGACAAATAATATTGATGTTCAGTATCACTTTATGAGAGCCATGGTTAAAAATAAGAAGGGGTTGCTAATGAAGGTGTACACTTTGGAAAATGTTTCAAATTCATTAAAAAAATCTATGAGCACTAATAAGTTCTCTTGGTGTAGAGGATCTATGGGAATTGCTACCTTGGATTGTTGACTATGTAACCTTGTAACCCCTTGTATGCAAAGAAAACAAGAAGTGGAATATTGTTGGTTATGTTTTATATTATTTACAAAATTGATCCCATGTACTATACACTGATATGGGAGCAAGGAGGGGTTACAAAGTGGTAGCCCCTGAAAAAAAAAAAGATGGTTCTTTTGTGTCTGTTTTTTGTGGTTTTTCGACACATGATTTTTGCCGATGGTTTTCTAGTTTTGATTAAGGAATTAGGGTTGTTGACTAATATGGGTCATGGATTAGGGATTTTGGATATCGTGGGATCATATATATATTGTAGTGTAAACAATAAAGAAATATTATGAATACAATATTAGAGGTGCGACTCTAAATAAGTTGTTGGCTTTCCCAATTTGGATTTCTAGGGTAAAAATCCCATGTAATGTGTGTGTGTGTGTGTGTGTGTGTGTGTGCGCGCGCCATTGTATCTTTTCTATTTTTATTAAGAATTTGTTTGAAGTAATTAATTGTAAAAGGTCAAAATATGCAATATGTTTGATGTATTGAGTGGATGCATGGTTGTAATGCACATATAATGAATTATAGTTTCATTTCAATTCATGTGAGGTGATTGAATTATTAGTGTGTTATAATTATGAGATCATTTCTAGGGTTGTTGTCAATGTTGCAATGAAAGAAATATATGATTAAATACTCATAGTTGTTTGGTTGATTGAAATTTTAGATTGTAGATAGAATGGTCTTGGATATAGCAATGAGTATAATTCCATAAAGAATATTGGGTTCTACCACATACAAGATATAAACATTATGAAAAAAATCTCATGTGATATATTATTTTAGTATGAAACAAAAGATTAACTATTAAAATTATTATAACGAAACATCATGGTAACTATATGTATGTGATATAGGTGAGATGATGGATCTATCCAGAAAGGATAGATGGTGGTTGTTGATGATCAAAATCATGGAGAGAATTTTTCTGTAGTGACATTGGAGCCCTATGATATGCCTTGATCGTTGTTGAGATGTTGTTACACACCTAAGTGTCGCACTACCAAATGTCGCACCTAAGTGTCATAAGTGTCGCACCACCAAATGTCACACTTAAGTGTCGCATCTGTTATACACCTAAGTGTAACAAATTAACAAGTGTTTCACTTAAGTGTCAAAAATTCATCACCATGAGAAAAAGTATGTCATACTCCCTAGACATATTGAAGAGGAAATCTATTAGTTGGAGGTCGAAATACTACCTTTTTTCTTCAAATTTTTCCCTTAATTGAGCTTCATCGCCCCCCTTCCGATATAGAAGCAGGGATAAAACCATGATCATTTCTCCCCTAGAGTGTATTAGGGAGAAATAATCTCTTGTTCATCACCCTGTGCATAGTTATGAAGGGGAGATGGAGTTGTTGCAACTATCATGCCATTTTCTGTGAGGTGGTTGCTGAGAGTTCTCAGTTGGTTAAGAGATTGGTTTGAGCTATCTCCTATTCAAGTCAAGGGAAATCTTGTTATTTCATCCAAATCCTCTTTTGACCACATCCTCTCCTCAAAACTATCATATGGTTGTGATGCTTCCAAGCCTATATAATTAAGGCGACTCTTGAGTGAAAGGGAGGCAAATTAAGAGAATCATACATATGATTGTGTGAGATCCAAGGGGATGGAAAGGAGATCTTGGAGGAGTTGTTGAAACATCAAGACTGATATTGTAAGTTCTTCATTGTTATTTTCTTTCCATTAATACATAACTTGGGCTATTGTTCTCATGTATATGCATTCAATATATGCATGTCTATTGTTGTTTAATTCATCATAGATAGATCTATTTTTACTTAATAATATAGTGTGGAAGAAGGAGGTTTCGCTTTGTTCTTTGCAGGAATTTTCTTGCACCTAGGAGCTTGGACATCAATATCAAAGGTTGGAGCAACGAGGAAAACCAACGTAAAAAGGTAAGTCACCCATCTCTCTCTTTTTATTATAATTGTTGAAATAGGTCCAGGGGTAAAGTAGTTCACCATTTGTTTTCTTTTTTCCTAGATCAAAGAGGGGTCTTGATCGAAGGGGGGTTTTACCTGTCCGTAGGGAGAAATTTAACACAACAAATGTGTTATGCCATGTTAGATAAATTCAGAGGGATACCTTGGATATAAGACTCTATAAGTATTTGTAACCTTCCTAACTAAGGAACTTGGAAAACGATGGATGACTTAAGGGATTGTATATTAGAGAAGGGGGTACATGAGTGATTCGGATTTATGAGGGGAATGAAATGAAACCTCACTTTTATAATATTAACATAGATACATAGTAAACAATAAAAAATATTCAGTAAAACTTGGCTTCTATTAAATAAGAAATATCCTTAAAATTGTAAAATGCAAACTGAAAATAAGCTTGCTATAATGGTGGCAAATTAGCTCTGAGAAGAGATGTGGCGGTTATGCTCATTCACAAGAAGATGAGTACAATGAGGCTCTGAAGGAATTTTTACAATAAACATGAATTACAAAACCCTATACATCAAAAAACCTAACCCTAGGAGATTAAGCACCAAAAGTCATGTGGGCCCCGTTGGGGTAAGTTAGTACATTAATTTCTCGGGGTTGTAACTTTTTCATACGATCTATGTTTAGGGCGCAGGATATCTCGTTGGAAAGGTATTGAAGAGGATATTCATTTAGGGGGATCAATTAGAGCCTTCATCTATCGTTGAGGTGCCTCATCCCTAAAAATCATCGTTTAGGCCCTAAAAAATCATCGTTTAGGCCCTCAAAATGGCCCCAGAAGTTTAGGAACCAAAACAATGCTAAAAATAGTAAGTTACCAAAAAAATGTTTTGAGTTAATTGGACAAGCTGGGTGGTCACTGAGATCCTCCTAGATTAATCCTCCCCCCTTAGTAATAAATGGTCTCCATTGAGTTAAGTTCCCCCATTAGATGAGGAAATTTCTACTGAATTTGGCCTCGGGTGAGCCACTTGCCTTGGTGCAGGAGCTTCCCTTATTTGGAAACCCGATAAAGATGGATCCTATGTTAGAGAGTGCCCTTTAGCCGTGTGTACATGATATGATCAATTGATTCATGTTCCATGTATTTAAAGTTGAGCTCTATTGGTGTCAACTATTTTGCTATCTTCGAGGTGTCCAATAATGGTGGAAAATAAGACTAAAGGAGGTCCACATTGAATATTGAGTGCAATCCAAGGAATGAGGGAAGGTTGAGCTCAAAAGAATTCTCCCCCACAACCTTGGCGATGGTGTAGGTTCCATAACGAAGTGGGAGAAGCTTCTGATGAGGCCCTGTAAGGTGTTCTTTCTGCAAGTGCAACCAAACTTTGTCTCCCACATCAAATTGGTGTGGTGCCCGGTGTTGATCATGGCACTGATTGTATTTGGCATTGGAATTTTGTAAAATATTTTGAACCTATTGGAAGGTGTCATGGATCTGCTCAATGAACCAGATGGCTTTGTCAGCTCCAGTTGGAGCATGCAACGATTCTTCCTAGGTGGCTGCAAGGGGTAGTACAACATCTATGGGACCCAATGATTGAAAGCCCAACCTTACCTAAAAGGGGATCTGGTTGGTTGAGCTATATATGGCTCTATTGTAGTTGTGATGAACACATGGAAGAATCTCATACTAGGTGCGGGGGTGCTTGGAATTTTACATGCACAGGATTTCCATGATCATTCAGTTGACAACCTCAGTTTGACCATCTGTTTGGGGGTGGAAGGCAGTGGACTTGGTGAGATTGGTGTCTAGTAGTGACCATAGGCTCGATCAGAATGTGTTGAGGAACAGATTATCTTGATATGAGATAATGTTTTGTGGTATCCCAAAGTGTACCCACACTCATTCAAAGAAGAGCTTGGCAATGGCCTTCATTGTGATTCTCTTCTTACTAGCGGCCATAATCGCCATCTTGGAAAAGCGATCAACAACCATAAAAACACAATCATTTCCTTGCTTGGTGGATGGAAGGCCCGACATGTAGGCCATTAGGATTGATTCTTGGGGCCTGTCAGGAGTAGGTAGAGGAGTTTACATGACTTATTTCTTAATGGTCAATTTTTCAATAACATAGGCAATGCATGACTAGATATACTTGTTGACATCCTGTCACATTTTCGGCTAGTGGAAATGTCACTGCAACAATTCCATTGAATTTTCCACTCTGAAGTGTCCTGCCACTCGACTATAGTGGGGTTCCCAAATCAACCTTTCTTTCTCTCTTGATGGAATGCATAGATGGAACATATGGCACAACAACCCATCATGAAGTTTGAAATTGTTGATAGTTGTGTTTACACCCAACATCTAGTAGGTTTTCGTGAAGTCAGGATCTGTCGCATGGAGGTGGGGCCATCCAGAGGTTTCATGGCCGCATGAATCGAGCACTATGGTGAGTGACGTGAATGGAGGTTGGATGAGGCAATCAACGACCTTGTTGGTACTTCCTATTTTATATTTGATGTTGAGGTGGAACTGTTGAAAATATGTGGACCACTTCTGATGGAAATCATTTTGCAATTTTCCTTCTATCTACATGAACTGCAACGACTTATGATCAGTGTGGATGGTTGTCTCCTTCCTGAGAATGCAATGCCTCCACTAGCAGTATTCTTGCACAATGGAGTGCATTTCTTTGTCATAAGTAGGGTACTTATGGATTACATGTGATAGTGCCTCACTATGATAGGACATGGGGTGTCCATGCTAAGTGATGATTGTGCCCACAACATATTCTGAAGCATCTGTCTCAATATCAAAGGGTTGTTGTAGGTTAGGTAATGAGAGCATTGGGGTGGAGCAAAAGAGATGCTTCATATCATCTAATGGTTTATGTTCGGAAAGGCCCACAATTTTTTTTCCTTACCACCACCTAAGGTTATTTGGATGAGGGCCCATGCAATATGGGAGAATCCCAACATGAACCTTCGATAGAAATTGGCAAGGATGAAGAAGCTCCGAAGATCAGTGAGCATGGTTAGGGATGGCTAGTCGTGAATGATTTGGATCTTGGCTAGATCAACATGAACACCATGCGCATCAACAATGTAGCCTAGGTATTGGACCCTGTCTGTGTCAAAGGATCATTTTTCCAAGTTGGCATATAGCTTGTGCTGCTGCAGAGTGTGAAAATCCTATTCAATATGTTGCAAGTGTTCTTCCCAAGTCTTGATGTAGATGAGGATGTCATCAAAATACACTACCAAAAAAGAATTAGTGAAAAGATGCAAGATATTGTCCATTATCCTCATGAAATTTGTTGGGGCATTTTTCAAACCAAAGGGCATGACATGCCATTCAAAAACACCTTTTTTCGACTTGAAGGTAGTTTTCCATACATCTATTGGTTCTATTGGGACCTGATGGTATCCAAAATTCAAATCAATATTACTAAAGTATTTGTCCCCCTTGATCTGATCAAGGAGATCAATGATTCAAGGAATTGGGTACCAGTTTATGACTGTGATTTTGATTTTGGGCTCGGTAATCAATGCAGAGTCTCCAAGTCCCATATTTCTTCTGCACCAATGTGATTGGGCTTCCATGAGGTGATGATATGGGTCAGATATGCCCCTTATGGAGTATTTCTTGGTTATGACACTTGATCTCCTCATTTTCTAGTAGAGAGTGATTATAGACTGGCCCATTGGGTAGCGATGTGCTAGGGGTCATATCGATGGGATGCTTGACCTGAGAGTGCAGAGGTACCTCAATAGGTGATGAGAAGATGTTTTTGTATTCTTCCACGACCTTATACATTTTCTTCTGTTGCATGGAGAGGTCAACGATGGAAGCCATGTATGTGGTTGCAACCTTTCGCTCACTCTGAGAGTGAATCATGAAGAATACAAACTTTCTGGTCTGATAAATAACCTTCCTTCATTGCTTGGAAGAGATCAAAGAAATAACACTAGGTGGGACTACCTCGGGTATCCTGTACAATTTCCTGTTCAAAGTCACAATAACATTGCGAGGCCTAGACTCATAAATAGCATGATGTTTCCATAAATAAGGTTGGACCAAAATAAAATAACAAACTTCAAGGGGAGAAACATCACACAATACCTCATATTTGAATGGCTTGATGCCATACGACATGCATCACTGTTATATGACGTGAAGATCGCTTCATTGATGGAGCCATCCTATGGTGAAGGGCTTTGGGTGCGACGTTGTCGACATGGATAGCCACTTGACTAACTCTACTGAGATGAGGTTCTTATGGCTACCACTATCAATGATGAAGTATAGAAGAGTGTGTTTTACCCACATATGTGAATGAAATAGGTGCTCTCCTTCCTCTGGCTCAAGAGGTTCATGTTGGGCCCCAACAATTCCCCCTATATTTTTACAAAATTTAAAGGGCCCCTATTAGAATCTTGATAATTAAAATGAGCTACAGAATCAACCATTTCAAATCGTTTCATGCCTTGGCTTTCTTTGAGACAAACTTAAGACATTCACTATAGTATGAAACATTCATTACAAGAGTATATGTCAAAAGTTAAAAACGAGCATAAAAATCTCAATTTAAACAAAAACGTTAATTTTTAT